>JARHVA010003294.1:617500-622500 GCA_037957365.1 Torreya grandis | reverse complement strand
ATCTCATCATGTGATTAATTAAAACATATATGTTTTTTTGGATATAATTAGGGGTATTAATGTTACCAATTTGATTATTGTCAATTTTTATAGCTTTAAAAATTATTACCTTACTTATATTCACATATATTTAAAAGTATTCATTGATCATATTGCGAAGATAATTACCATAATGTCATTATTTATAGGCATCATTTAGAGTCATGAAGATCTTTTAGTGATAACACAAACAAAAAAGCTATAGATAATAAAATTTTGTTTATAAATTACCTTATTATTCTACACTTTTAAAATACCTATCATGGTTGTGCCTTTTAATTATAGACCTCCTTGTTACCAAAAATATCATGTACACTATATCTTTGTGCCTAATTATGACATTAGTCTAACTATTATTATTTTAATGACCAAGAATTATATATTATGAAAAACATCTAAACATGATTATTATCAATCACTAAAAATTTTAGACCTATGCATATTTTCTAGCTCCCTAGACATTTGCGTCCTAAAAGGAAACCTACATCGACGTAACTATCTACTTTCATAAAAAGTGTCCAATGCCAAAAATCCATGTAATTTTTAGAAAAAATATATGATAAAGGTCTTATTAATTATTTAAATGTAATATAATTCCAAAAGGGATTGGTATATATACAATATCCACCCTTATTTATTACTCACCTTGAAATCACATACAACTCATTATCTAAAATATTAAGAAACACTTAATCAAACATTTAAGTGAGAAAACATGCCTTATTTATCCCTATTTCCATATTAGTCATAAGAGTAGTATTTATATAGGTCTAAAACATTCAAATATTCATCAATGATGAATATTTTCCAAGTTAGAAGTTAGGTCACTACATGTCTTTGCTATCACACATTAAACCCTTGTGCACACAAAATCCAATTTATAGGGAGGAAACACATCACTCTAAGGCCATATTTATAGTATTATATATTTATGTAGTTCAAATTTATATATGGGTGTTTGGGGTCAACTCAACTCCATAGGCCTACTAACCCATGTTTTCCATAGTCACTCCAAGGGTGAAGAGCTAGGGTTTGATCATTTGACAAAGAGTGGTATCTTATATGCATGATCTGAAGACATCATAAAAAAATGTGATATAAAATATAGAAGGCTATAGTTTTTAACATACATATCTTCTCATTAGTCCATACAAGACAACTACAACAGAGTTAGAGATATGTTGATGTACTTATACATATATGATGTAAGTTTTTAAGGCCATATAAACAATATTCCTAGATCAAATGACTATTCTAGAACCATCTTTCAATTCATTTCCAACAAGTTCCTATCCAGACCTAAATGCACATATTAAACTGTATAAGTATCAATTTTTCCAATTTATTAAAATATGTATCAATAAATGTACTTCACTATTTTTATTAATCTTAGTTGTATAAATTTAGAATACTATTTATCTAATTTTTATTTTAATTAGCCTACTTACTATATCAATTCACCACACTTGTATAAAATATAATATAATAATTTTAATGCTCATATACCTATTATATTTATATTTAGGGAAAAATAAAGGTCCTGATTTGATGCAAACCTTGGTCTCAAATGATCCATTCTCCAACCTTGCTTGGAATGTTTTCTTGATTGATAAGTTGTTGAACCTTTCTTGATAGACATTGGATATCTTTCCATTATTCCATTTTATTATTATTAACACATTTTATCTAACCAATCCTCCACTTTGTTTCCTTGTCCATACACATGTAAAAAAGGGATAGCCTAGAAATCCTAGATTATATTCACAATATTATTGACCAATTTTTTTATGGTCAATCTTGGCTAATTTTTCTTAGACATGAAATTTATGATGTTGATATAATCACCTTATGTTATTATATTAATCCCCATATGATAGTATAATTGAATGACCCATAGAGTTTCCCTGGTCTCGTCTAAGTGATTATTTTGAAGTCCCAAGTTACCAATATAGGGAAAAACTAATTATCCATTGTTGTTTCATAAGATAGCTCTTTTACAAGTCTTCCCTAAATTATCCATAGAAGAACCATCAAATTATATCTTCACACAACCTATGTGTGAGTATGACCACTTTATATTTCTTATATATACCTTCCTTTGGTTTGTATTATCAAAATCATCTTTAATTTAATTCCAATTGGTATAATTATTTATATTGAGGTGTGTAAACACATAAATATGGTCATAGGTACATGATAATGTTAATTATTAACACATTAAAAACCACATTAATTGTTAAAAATACATAAATATTAATTTTTATTCCTCTAATACATTTATCTATATGTGGACTTGACGTTCTATTTGTCATTACAACTATATAAGACTTTCAATGTCGAATACTCATGCTTCATAAATCACAATCAAACTATTCGTTTCAAATTAATATTATCAATAATCTTTATATACATGTCATCTCTAAGTATAATGGATCATAGAGTGACCATATATTCTTCAAATTCCATGTCCCATAAAAAATAATGACTAGTTTCCAAATTTGAAAACAATATTTTGTGTCTTCTCACACATTCCATTAAGGTTTCTAACTAAAATCATCAAAATATTCACTTATAAATGCATGACAAGAGTCACTAATTAAGGACACTTTCTATTCACATGGTTAAATATTACACACTTATGAACATTAATAAAAAATTTCCATATTATATCTAAATTCTAAATCATTCACAAGGGGTAGCCATAAACCAATTCAAGATCCCTCTAAAGTATGTCAAAAGCTATCTTTAATAAATATTAAATCCATCTTATAGATGCATACACATACTCAAAGGATAAAAATTTAATATTCATTATAGGTGGGAGAAGATATGTGGGATTGATTTACCACCTTGGATTATTAGTACATAGATATCAATAAATCATCAAGGAGGTGATTGAGGCCAACTTATCCCATTACACTCCCTTCTTTTTATTATAGGTTCTAAAGCTATGAAAGTTTCCTAAGGTTTCAAATATAAATTAAAATAAAAATCAACTTATTCCTTCCCAAACCCTAGTTTAAATATCTCATATTTGTTAGCATTTATAGGCACAATAATAATTTTTTTTGCATTATCAACTAAGATAAGTCCACAGTCAATAGACATAGGTATACTGTGTCATTGTCTACTTACTACACTTTTATTCAAAAACATCTTTTGGTTCTATGTCTAATTAGTCATTCCTATATTACTAATTTATCTATATTTTTATATCAACATCCTATCACATTCAATTGGTTCAAGTTTATGTTCAAGGG
Organism: Torreya grandis; assembly: GCA_037957365.1. Classification (NCBI taxonomy): domain Eukaryota; kingdom Viridiplantae; phylum Streptophyta; class Pinopsida; order Cupressales; family Taxaceae; genus Torreya; species Torreya grandis. The sequence goes on along the minus strand of JARHVA010003294.1, from coordinate 619,201 downwards.
AATTAGGTGCATTGTGCCACTATACACTTATAGTACACATGTGCATATTCAATTTCTATTCCTGATTTCTATCCTAATCTTGTACAATCACTTTTTTATTTATTTTAAACTTGTATAAAGTTAGAAAAATCAATATAATTCAATGTTGAACCTAGGTATATTTATTCTAATTATTATCTCAAAATAGGAATTTTCCATAATTATCAATTTATCAAAATCAAAATAGTTGAATATCGTATATCTTTCACATTATTATATTTACATTTTAACACCAATATATGTAAAAATACAATTAATTTTGTGTTTTATAAACAATAAGAATAAAAATATTGGTGGACATGAAACTTTGGTTTTTATCCTTTACATTTTTATATCAATTTTTCACTTTCAACTATCATTTTTCTTTATTTTCAAAGAAAATATATTCTAGTAGTTTTAATCATATGAGTTGTCATTATAGGTAAATTAGTGTGTATTTTTACCTAAGTTTTGGTGTGATGATCACTAACATAATACTCAAGCCATTAATGAACATTATTCATAGTTTTTAGTTTCCACATACAACATAGTATATTATAAATGTCTAGGATTTGTTTTCAACCATAGGAAGCCTTCAGTCATTTGTTCTTATATCACCCTAATAAGTTTCTATCCTTGAGATGTTACTCTAAACACACCCTAGAGACATGATAGCATGAATTCTTCCATATTTAGTGCTTTTGTGTATGTAATCACTATTTACAACTAGGACCAATATATTTAAAAGCCTATAAAGTAAACAAACCCTTTCTAGTTGCACCCATTTTTTTTTGTAAATTTTCTTATCACCAAATAAGGTTATATATTATTTTACTTGAAATATTAGTTTTAGACTCATTATAATTCCTATAGAGCATATTAAATCTCTTTTCAAATGTATTATATATATATATATATATATATATATAATATATATATATATATATATATATATATATATGTTAATGATTACTATGTTGATGCAAATATTGACAACTATATAAACATGGAAGTTAATAGTAGTGATAAAGATTTATAATCAAGAAAATAAAATTATGAATATCCAATATGAGATTATAGTTTTCACTAATAAATTATAAATGGAATGAATGACTTATTTTTATTTTCCTACTCCTCAACCTCAAGGAAATATTAATCAACATCTTATTCCTATATTTTACTAGGGCTGATATTATAATCAAATTTCATTTCTATAAACACTAGATAAGGGTGGATACCTGACTTGTCGAGGAAGAATGAAGATGATTAAAATTTCCTCCTCATCATACAACACCTCCCATAATGCAATAAATTCAATATAAGGCTTATGATATCATCAATAAGCATATAAATACCCCTACTAAAATTTAGATTTTAGAGCTATTATAAATATTAATGGTTTACAAGGACAAATTATATGATGCTTTGCATGAGACAAATATTATTAATGGTATATAACCAAAATAATTTTATTATATTATGAATAAACTCAAGGATGTAAAGTAGGTCATCACATTCAACAATGCATAATTACCTCCTAAGCACATCATCAACCAAATCTTATCCTATTTATTTAGGAGTCAAATATATGGAAATGTAGTCAACCATGTTTTTACTAATAATGTTTAATGAGTAATTATTTGTATATATATCATAATATAATAATTGGGTATTAATATTAAT
>JARHVA010003294.1:567500-615000 GCA_037957365.1 Torreya grandis | reverse complement strand
CCTAATCTTTATGATTGAGTGAAAACCATCAATCTTGCTTTTGAATTATCAAATTTATCTAAATTTATACCACTTGGTAGTCCCACATTTACACTTAGGATCCTATTGTCAATCTACCACTTTATGCACTTATTCCATATTTAAATCTCTAGAGCCCCTTGACTATTTGAATCAACTCACACTATTGGATCAAGATGTACAATCAAGAGAGGACCATTACATCTAATGGGACTTATTGTTTAAAACCCAATGGTTATTTCAAAAGTTTAAATTAGATGTTTTCACTCCTATCAAATGGCATTCATGTGTCCACCATTGATGGTCATGTCACTATCAAATTTAAGCTCAAAATGATTTATTTTCTCAATCTTAAACTTGATGTTAGTTCAAATGTCTTATGTTGTAGGTCAAAATTTAGAATCTTATAACTTAAGCTAGAAAGCTCATGTGGGTATGAAAATTTTAGAGGATGATCTTGGCATGCAAAAATTCTTAGCACTATAATCCTTTAGATCATGGGGGCTTCCTGAGTGAAGATACAAATTTCACAAGTGGATTAGTTAGTTTAGTCCTACATGTCATCTTCATAATGTTCTAGCTCTTAAACTTTCACAAATCATCGTTTAATCAATATTTCAAGGTTATTGTATATTCTTAAGGTTTTTCAACCTTCTTCACGATTTTAAATGCTCAAAACATATGAGAATATACTTGGATTCTTTCATTTGTATTAGTTGAATCATTTCAAAGTATTTGACCTTCCTTTAATTGGGACCTTCCAAAAGCTTCATATGTGGGCCAAAATTTTCTAACAGGTATCTAGTAAGCCAAGGTGGTCATTAAACTTGACCAAAATCTTGCACTCTATGACACCAAGTTAGCCAACTTGGCAAGAGTTGTGAGGAGAATTAAATTACCTATCCTAAAAAAATTATCACTTGAAGACATTATTCTTATACAGACCATCATAATGAATATAAGAATAATATTAAAGAGATGGATGGACCAAGTTAAGGATGTAAATATATCCTTAGAAAATATAGAGTTTAAAATTGCCTTGATGTTATAGGATGTCGTAGTCACTAGGGTGACCAAGCCTAATGACCCCTTCATGGATGATCAAGAGTTTAGATCAAAAATGAAGGTGTTTGTATCCAAATTCAAAGAGGATGTAGCCAGTGACAATATGGATACCAAGGTGAAAAGAGTTTTATCACGTTATAATCAAAGGTTTGAGAAAGTGGATGCCATTGGGGAAACATTTAGGCATGTGCTTACAAAACATGGGAAGCTCATCCAAGAGATTCTTGACTTGTTTTGATCCATGATCCTAGACTTTGCTCAGATCAACCAAAATTATCTAGCATGTGCATAGATATAGACTAAAGAGGAAGTGGATAAGAAGCAAAGGCAATAATAACAAGCATCATAGCAACCACCTCCAAGGTCTTAGAGAATATTATATTTAATTTTGTAAATTTAAATATAGAATATTCCTTTATATGTAATATTTTATCCACTTAGATATTTGGGAACATTTTTACGGTCCCATTTGAACTCATATTAGAAATTTTGATGCCTATAACTATGGGTTTACCCTTCATTTGTAAATATAAACAATTGTTGTAAGGATTAATACAAAAGAGCCAAATAATTCATAATTTTTTTGAAGTGCTTAATTGTTTATTTTTGTAGTTGATATTCCTCACACTTTTAAATGACTGATAGTTTATTTTTCACAAGTTAATTTCTAAATTACATTTTATATATTCATTTATTAGCCTGATTTTAACACTAGGCTGACAAATTTATTAGTATGCTTGCTCTATTTACTCCTCATTTGCATCTGAATATGCTATGTAATCTACTTTAAGTGAGGAACCTTGTGCAAATTATTTTATTAGACATATGCATCTAATTTATTCTAAAGCTTTAGCTGCATTTATTTATATTTGGTAATTATTCTATAGTTTTTAAATGCTAGTATCATGTGTTTTTGCCTTAAAAGTTAGCATAATTGGTATCTTTGATCATCTTAACCACATTATCCTTTATGCCTTACCCTATTTACTCTTGGATTCGCCCATTAATCACTTTAGCTTAGTTCATGATATAAATATCCATCATTTGTTCATATATTGGGTAATAATTATCAAATATTGAAACAATTTACAAAGATTAATAAGTAGTGTCACTGCATAAACATATGTTGTCCCTACAACATGGTCTGCCTGCAGAATTTCAAAGTGGTGACGACATCTCTTCTATTTTATGTTATTTATAGTATTAATTATGTTAAAAACTCAATCCTTAAGTCTTTTAGGAAACATAATTTAGTTTCTTACTTTACCCTTGTTCCTTAGTGACACAGGGAACACAATACGTCCATCAAGAATATTGCATGTTTGATTTTGTACTATAAGGTAATATATTCTTTGATGCATAATTAAACACAATAATGGCTACGTAAATTGTATAGTATTATAAAGTCATATTAGAAGTGGATATAAATAAATTCATAGTTAAAATATGGATAATATTAGTATTTTTTTATTTGAATTCATTCTATTATATTGATTAAATGTTATTCAACACATATTCTACTTGAATTATTTGAAAACTAGATGGATTGGACTTTAACAAATGGGTTAATATACTATAGAAATTATTTCTTTATATGAATTCATTAATCAAGAAATCATTATTAATATAACTATAAATGATTTTTTAAGTAATATATGTGATCAAAAAATTAGCATAACTATTTGGTTTAGCAACTGGGGTACCAACACCTAAGATACATGATGTGAATCATTAGAACATCTCGATAGTAGCAATACAATTTAAAAAATCAATCAATCACACCCAAAAATAACTAAAAATCAAATGAAAATATAATGGTCAAAGGATACCTCAAATAAGGGTCATGTTCAAATACCACACAATCAAAAGGATGTGGCTTAGTCAAATCTCCTCAAAACAAGGAATAACTTATTCAAATATCAAGATTTAACAAACCATAACATATGCAAATGTCACAATAGCAAAATATAGGAATGGAAACCAAATCAATGGATCATACTCAAATGATTTAGAAATAAATATAAGCACTAAATTAAGTTCATCAATGGAAACATAGATAATAAGCAACCAACATAACAAAACATACTAGTCAATGAATCATATGTGCTAGAAAAAAATGTTAAGTACATAACATATCAAGTAAATTACAAAATATATAAGAATGGATAATGAAATGTGTATTTACCTACTCTCAAACATGATAATGTAAAAATGATCATAAAAATATGTAACATGGGTATATCATGATCAAATAAAGAGTATGCCCCCATTTTCCACGTGACATGAGTATAGGGAAGTCCCAATATATGGAAGTGCATAAGTCATGTATCTTTGTATGTATGAATCACATTTAAAATATGTGTGAAACATGTGTATATCTACCAACATGGAACCAACAACATATATCTTGAGGAGCTAATAAAACATGTAAATATTGTAAATATTTTAGAATTTTTGAAGTTTTTTTTATTGTTGTTTGGTATTTTTAGAATATTTTGAGATTGTATAAGCTACCAAATGATTACAAGAGGAGGATGATAATATTTAAGTAGTGTTAAATGAATAACATTTCTTTTACTAAATGTGTCATATATGTACATAGTAGAATTAGAAATTGTATCTCGACCTTGTGGTAAGTTTATACTTGGTATCTTTGATATAAATTTATCTACATTTGGTTTCTCATTTATCATTGATGGATTCAATATATAGGTAGAAAGTACTATAGGTTTGAATAGATATTTTGGCAATTTTATTAATTAGATCAGAACAAAGTTTGTTTAGTTGCTAATCTTAAGATTGTTTTACATCTATATGAGAAACTAATTTGGCCTTGTTTAAAGAAAGGCTTGTGGCTTCCTCCTTTGTATCCATAGATGTTACCTTAATATTTTTTGATCATCTCTTTAATTTTTTATTCTTATTTTATAAATCATACATTAAATATTTTATATTCACATTTCTCTTTTTGTGAAGATATATTTTTATATGTGTTTTTCTATTTGAGTTGTTCTCAATTTTAGCTTCTTTTTATTTTCTTTGGCCAAATGTATCTTTGAATGATTTTCATTAATATTTCCAATAGATTACAAGCTTTGAATTTCATTATGATCATATGTCGAAATAATATGGGTGATGCCTTGGGAATGTTTTCCTCATCTTTGACACTAATAACCAAAGTTTTGTAGATATTTATTTCCAAAACCATACTATTTGGAAAACTAATTATCATTATTGAGAGGTAAACTTGTATCCTTTTATTGATATTATTTGTCTTTTTAAACCTTTTATTTCTCTATGTTTGATATTTGAGACCAATTTACCTCTAATTTTTTTTGCTAACCACATTTCTTGTTTTGGGACTTGTGCTTTAGGAGAGGTACTCATAATGTGAGTGGTTTTCATGGTTGATATAGACAATGATATGATCATCACTACCATTATGACTTCATATTATGTTATTTAATGCAAAAATAAAATTTATATGATGTCCATGTATTATATTATATTCATAATAGTATTTGCATCTCCTTATATAATATGAATGAGTTAATTTTATCAATTTATCTCTGATCATTTCTCATAGAATTTCACTTGGAATCTTAGTATCCTTTTCATCAATTTTTGAATCATTTATTTTAGATTTATTTTTTTGTATCTTTATATTTTTATAGGAAACCTTTTTTGGTGCAACATTAGTATATAAGGATGTAAAAACATGATCAACACTACTATGTGTTGGGTTTTATAGATATGTAAACTAATTTTATAACAATGTGAAATTTAAACTAAAAATATTTTTCTAGTCTTCTATTGAATTTATCATAAGGATGAATTTATATTTTATGTCTTAAAAATCAAAAACCTTATGTAGCTTACATTTAACATACATACATAGACTCTATACCTTATCCCTTAAAAGAGTGATAACACATAATTGGTTACATGGATGGTATCTACCACCATTCAAATATTTTAAACAGTATCTTTGGTCATTAGGCATAAGGTAATAATAATCATTTTTCACTCCTTCCTTAATAGAGAGTTGTGTATTTTCATAATCATAGTCATAAAAATAATATAAGTCATCCGTGATGAAGGAAATAAACTAAACAAAAATCAGGGTAAAAATGTAGAGATCATACATTAGGTTCACTAAATGTTTTACCCTAAAATATATCTTAAGGATAAATGGGTAGAGATAACCTAGGGAACAAGTATGGTAGACTATCTCTAAAAAAATTCAATTAATTTGTTGAACTTAGATAAAAATATGCTGATTTATATTGTTGAGATATGATACCAATAGAATGTACAATTATGCTAGATATTGTAATGTTAATGAAAAAACACTTAGTTGGTTCTAAGGTTAATACATATTTAGATAAATAATAGGAAATAATAATATTGGAAGTGGATTCTAGATCAGTCATTAGATTCTATATTAAGCACTTATATGACCTCAAACTCTTATGTTGACCTTAGATACTTATGTCAATGTTTTTGTCTATCCTAGATATATGTGTCCAATACATAATACATGTTAGATCTAGATTTAACCACTTGGAATATTTTGGGTTTTGTTTTTTCATCCCTTAGTGTGATAAAATTTGGATCATGGGATATCACTCATTGTGAAGTAGAAAACCCTATTTATTCATCTTCATAGTGGTTGTGGAAAAATTTTATTAGTGGTCACATGATGTCAAGCTAACCTAAAGACCTCTCTATCAATGAGAATTGCCTACATAACTAATAATACAAATAAGGATTTAGACTTATGTATTTATCCCATACATTTTGTCTTGTTTATATCATGAAATGTGTGATAATCAAGTTCATAGAGCGACCTAGATTATAACTTGGAAAATGTGGCTCATGAGATGCTTTTTCATTACTTCAAACATGTATATGTGTTATCCCTATGATTGATATGGAAACAAGATAAAATACAGAAGTTTTTATACATTTAGTGATTCATTTTATTCTTTTGGTAAGTTTAATTGAGAGTTTTTTGGTCTATTCTAGGTGAGGAATGAATGAGAGTTGATATATATATATATATATATATATATATATATATATATATATATATATATATATATATATATATATATATATATATATATATATATATATATATATATATATATATATATATATATATATATCCTTTTGATAATATCTCACATTAAATCACTTATGGTGACAATAGGTGTACATTAAGTTTTTAAATTGAATTAGTTTTATGTAATTTGACTTTCATTAGAATAGGACACTTGCACCAACATAGGCATCTTATTTGAATGCATGTGTTTAGGTAGCTAGAAAATAGGCACAGGTCTATAAATTTTAGAAATATAAGATAATTTGATTTATAACATTATGAGCATGATATAATGTTTGAGTCATCATTATAAAATTGGTCATACTAATACATAATCAATAAGAATAGAGAGATAGTGTATGTGATCCTTTTGGTAGTGGGAAGGGATCTAAAATCTAAAGGTACATCCATGATATGTATTTTCCAAGTGTATAATGCTAAGGTTGTTATTTAATTTTAGAAATAATGTATATAGTATCATTATGAGAGGGATGAAAAAATCCAAATTTTGAATATTAAATAATGTTAATTTCATTATAAACTTCAAGGTTTACTTTAACATGTTTTGTATCTTTATTTGGGGAATATGAATACCTTTAAACATTGTTGGTTTACTTCAATATGGATTTTAATGATAAAGGTTTTGGATTCCCTGGTTTAATACATTCTGTCCCATATCCCTTATAACATGTTTAGGTGTTGATTTGGGTTTCTTATATTTTACCACTTTAACAATATGTCTAGGTCCTAAATCTTATCCTCTAGAATGAAGATAAATTAAATAGATTAAGGATTGGTGTAAGGGGATTTTATATATTTCTCATTATACATTTATGACATAATTCTACTATGAAGGAAACAAGTAAAAATTATATCTTACCATGTTTTAATGACTAAAGTGGTTGAGGAAGGTGAAACCATGAGAATACATGTATTTGAATCTATCTTCAAGAGTGATGTATCTTATCACCTAATGGAGTAATTGATTCCATTAGATTATAATTAATTATTTAAATAAACCTTATTATAAATAAATCATATTTTCCTTCCCACTTAATAAAAAAGTGATAACTTTATTTTTTATCTCTCATAGAGTTATAAAAGTTAATGCCTTTGGTACTCATTTCTATCACCTATAAAATTATGTTTTAAGAAATGGTAAATGAAACACCCCTCACAATAACTTCACAATCTTTCCAATATTTTTAAAATTTGATACATATTTGTCGACCTAAGCCTTTAATATTTTATATGAATGTTGATAATCCACCTTTTTTTTAAATGCTCCAATTAATTGCCTAATTCTTGGCCAATTTTTAAACCAAGGGTTCCATGTGGCACCTATCTCCACCCATCATGTTCTTAAAATAATATATTCCTATAAATTAAATATTATGGTTATATTATATTAAATTCCCAACACCGGTAACCTTCAAGCTATGTATTTTTTGAAATCATGCCAATTAAAAATATATCTCATCATGGATTAAATAAAACATATATGTTTTTATGGATATAATTAGGGGTATTAATGTTACCAATTTGATTATTGTCAGTTTTTATACCTTTAAAAATTATTACCTTACTTTTATTCACATATATTTAAAATTATTGATTGATTATATTGCTATGATAATTACCATAATGTCATTATTTATAGGCATCATTTAGAGTCATGAAACTCTTTTAGTGATAACACAAACAAAAAAGCTATAGATAATAAAATTTTGTTTATAAATTACATTATTATTCTACAGTTTTAAAATACCTATCATGGTTGTGCCTTTTAATTATAGACCTTCTTGTTACCAAAAATATCATGTACACTATCTCTTTGTGCCTAATTATGATATTAGTCTGACCATTATTATTTTAATGACCAATAATTATATATTATGAAAAAATATCTACACTTGATTATTATCAATCACTAAAAATTTTAGACCTATGCATATTTTCTAGCTCCCTAGACATTTGCATCCTAAAAGGAAACCTACATCGACATAACTATCTACTTTCCTAATATGTGTCCAATGCCAAAAATCCATGTAATTTTTAGAAAAAAAATATATGATAAAGGTTTTATTAATTATTTTAATGTAATATAATTCCAAAATGTATTGGTATATATACAATATCTACCCTTATTTATTACTCACCTTGAAATCACATACAACTCATAATCTAAAATATTAAGAAACACTTAATCAAACATTTAAGTGAGAAAACATGCCTTATTTATCCCTATTTCCATATTAGTCATAGGAGAAGTATTTATATAGGTCTAAAACATTCAAATACTCACCGGTGATGAATATTTTCCAAGTTAAAATTTAGGTCACTGTATGTCTCTACTATCACGCATTAAACCCTTGTGCACACAAAACCCAATTTATAAGGAGGAAACACATTACTCTAAGGCCCTCTTTATATTGTTTTATACGTATGTATCTCCCATTTATATATGGGTGTTTGGGGTCAACTCAACTCCATAGGCCTACTAACCCATGTTTTCCATAGTCACTCCAAGGGTGAAGAGCTAGGGTTTGATCATTTGACAAAGAGTGGTATCCTATATGCATGATCTGAAGACATCATAAAAAATGTGATATAAAATATAGAAGTCTATAGTTTTTAACATCCATATCTTCTCATTAGTCCATAAAAGACACCTACAATAGAGTTAGAGGTATGTTGATGTACCTATACATAGATGATGTAGGTTTTTAAGGCCATATAAACAATATTCCTAGATCTAATGACTGTTCTAGAACCATATTTCAATTCATTTCCAACATGTTCCTATCTAGACCTAAATGCACATAGTAAACCATATAAGTATCAATTTTTCCAATTTAATAAAATATCTATCAATAAATGTACTTCACTATTTTTATTAATCTTAGTTGTATAAATTTAGAATACTATTTATCTAATTTTTATATTAATTAGCCTACTTACTATATCAATTCACCACCATTGCATAAAATTTAATATAATAATTTTAATGCTCATATAGCTATTATATTTATATTTAGGGAAAAACAAAGCTCTTGATTTGATGCAAACCTTGGTCTCAAATTATCCATTCTCCAACCTTGCTTGGAATGTTTTCTTGATTAATAAGTTGTTGAATATTTTTTGATAGACCCTAGATATATTTCCATTATTTAATTTTATTATTATTAACCCATTTTCTCTAACCAATCCTCCACTTTGTTTCCTTGTCCATACGCATGTAAAAAAGGGATAGCCTAAAAATCCTAGATTATATTCACAATATTATTGATCAATTTTTTTATGGTCAATCTTGGCTAATTTTTCTTAGACATGAAATTTATGATGTTGAGAGAATCTCCTTATGTTATTAGATTAATCCCCATATAATTGTATAATTTAATGACCCATAGAGTTTCCTTGGTCTCATCTAAGTGATTATTTTGAAGTCCCAAGTTACCAATATAGGGAAAAACTAATTATCCATTGTTGTTTCATAAGATACCTCTTTTACAAGTCTTCCCTAGACTATTCTTAGAAGAACCATCAAATTTTATCTTCACACAACCTATGTTTTGGTATGACCACTTCATATTTCTTATATATATCTTTCTTTGGTTTGTATTAACAAAATCATCTTTACTTTAATTCCAATTGGTATAATTATTTATATTGAGGTGTGTAAAAACATAAATCTGGTCATAGGTACATGAAAATGTTAATTATTGACTCATTCAAAACCACATTAATTTTTAAAAATACATAAATATTAATTTTCATTCCTCTAATACATTTATCTATATGTGTACTTGTTGCTTTATTTGTCATTACAACTATATAAGACGTTCAATGTCGAATACTCATGCTTCTTAAATAACAATCAAACTATTCCTTTCAAAGTAATATTATCAATAATATTTATATACATGTCATCTCTAAGTATAATGGATCATAGAGTGACCATATATACTTCAAATTCCATGTCCCATACAAAATAATGACTAGTTTCCAAATTTGAAAACAATATTTTGTGTCTTCTCACACATTCCATTAATGTTTCTAAGTAAAATCATCAAAATATTCACTTATTAATGCATGACAAGAGCCACTGATTAAGGACACTTTCTATTCACTTGATTAAATATTACACACTTATGAACATTAATAAAAATTTTCCATATTATATCTAAATTCTAAATCATTCACAAGGGGTAGCCATAAACCAATTCAAGATCCCTCTAAAGTATGTCAAAAACTGTCTTTTTTAAATATTAAATCCATCTTATAGATGCATACACATACTCTAAGGAGCAAAATTTAACATTCATTATGTGTGGGAGAAGATATGTGGGATTGATTTACCTCCTTGGATTATTAGTACACAGATATCAATCAATCATCAAGGAGGTGATTGAGGCCAACTCATCTCATTACACTCCCTTATTTTTATTATAGGTTCTAAAGCTATCAAAGTTTCCTAAGGTTTCAAATACAAATTAAAATAAAAATTAACTTATTCCTTCCCAAACCCTAGTTTAAATATCTCATATTTGTTAGCATTTATAGGCACAATAATAAATTGTTTTGCATTTTGAACTAAGATAAGTCCACAATCAATAGACATAGGTATATTGTGTCATTGTCTACTTACTACACTTTTAATCAAAAAACATCTTTTGATTCTATGTCTGATTAGTCATTCCTATATTACTAATTTATCTATATTTTTATATCAACATCCTATCACATTCAATTGGTTCAAATTTATGTTCAAGGGAATTAGGTGCATTGTGCCACTATACACTTAGAGTACACATGTGCATATTCATTTTTTATTCCTGATTTATATCCTAATGTTGTACAATCACTTTTTATTTTATTTTCCACTTGTATAAAGTTATAAAAATCAATATAATTTAGTGTTCAACCTAGGTATATTTATTATGATTATTATCTCAAAATAGCATTTTTCCATATTTATCAGTTTATCAAAATCAAAATAGTTGAATATTGTATATCTTTCACATTCTTATATTTACATTTTAACACCAATATATTAAAAATACAATTAATTTTGTTTTTTATAAGCAATAATAATAAATATATTGGTGGACATGAAACTTTGGTTTTTATCCTTTACATTTTTATATCAATTTTTCACTTTAAACTATCATTTTTCTTTATTTTCAAAGAAAATATATTCTAGTAGTTTTAATCATATGAGTTGTCGATATAGGAAAATTAGTGGGTATATTTTCCTAAGTTTTGGTGTGATGATCACTACCATAATAATCAATCCATTAATGAACATTATTCATAGTTTTTAGTTTCCACATGCAACATAGTATATCATAAATGTCTAGGATTTGTTTTCAACCATAGGAAGCCTTCAGTCATTTGTTCTTATATCACCCTAATAAGTTTCTATCCTTTAGATGTTACTCTAAACACACCCTATAGACATGATAGCACGAATTCCTCCATATTTTGTGCCTTTGTGGATGTAATCACTATTAACAACTAGGACCAATATATCTGAAAGCCTATAAAGTAAACAAACCCTTTGTAGTTGCACCCAATTGTTTTTGTAAATTTTCATATCACCAAATAAGTTTATATATTATTTTTCTTGAAATATTAGTTTTAGACTCATTATAATTCCTATAGAGCATATAAAATCTCCATCACCTCTCCTATTGATCTTGCTTTTAAACTAGGGTTTGACTGTGAGAAAATAGTTTTAAGAAATGAATTTACAAAATTGGAAATGGTGATTTCACCAAATATTTATAGGGCATTTTAATTATTTATTTGAATTACCATAGCATAACAATAAATATTTTGAATTTTTTTGGAACACAAACTCATGAAAATATGAAACCAATTTTAATATTGAATATTCACAAAATAAGGAATAAGATTCTTTATTTTTAATCAAACAATCTCTCAAAAGGGAAAAATAATACCACAAATAAATTTTTTTCACTAAAATAAGAATAAAATCATGCATAAATTTGATAAATAACCTTTCATACAAAAAGATAACATAGATAAAAAAGTAAAAAATTCAATTTATTCTCATTTACTAGGTTACAACATGTAGATAAATTATTCAAAATGCAAAATAATTTTTATAATAGTAAAAAGACAAATGGGTTATGCCATAGTACTCATATTTATACAAAATACTCTCTTAGAAGAGATTTAGTTATAAAAAAGTATATTCCCAGTTAAAAATCAAACAAGATCTAAAAATTTCTTGAAAAGGGGTGTGATCTTTAGCTAGAATGGCATCCTTGGCAAGGTGAATGGATGGAAAAGAGAACATGTAATTGTTGGAAATTCCAAAAGAATTGTTGGAGGAATAGAAGAAACTTTTAGAATCTTCATAAAATTTCTTCATGATATTAGTTCAGTAGTTTCATCTTCTTCATACAATGAGGCACCAAAGAAATGAACTCATACTCAAAACAATAGATAGGTTTTAGATAAATTTAGGTTATTTTTGCAAAACCTAACTTGTAATTTTCAATTAGGACTATTACAAATTTTCAATTCATCTAATTTCTATAAAATTTGAAATGTAAATTATAAAATGATTTTTTACACATTATCAACACGGGCTTTGTCAAAAAGGAAAGTGAAATTTACAAGTTTGCTTTTCAAAACCTTTTAACCTGTCAAAAATATACTTGGGATTTCAGGTGGCTGTTTCTCAAAATGATAGTTGCAATTATCAATCTATAACTTGATAATATTTTTTACAAAAAAATAATATGATATATAGAATGTATTTTATTGGAATAATTAATCTAAAACCATAAAATTTGAATAATCCTTGTCCTTCTTTGATTGTGTCTTCTCAATATATGCATAATTTTTTTTGTAGATTTCTAGGACATGATCTTCATCAGAACCAACTTTGTATAGCTTCTTATTAAACATCTTACAATTGTGTCAGAGAGTTCCCTTTGTACAACACTGTATACTTGAATGTCTTTGTCCATTTTATCAAGTTTATTATGATACCTAATAAAATGGTGGATGGAGATCAAGATGAATGTTGTGTCTTATGTTGTTTCTCTCTCAATCACTCCTTTGAACTTGTTTTGAACCTCCCATACTAAAATAATTTGGTCTTGATGATCTGTTGCTTCACATGACATTTTATTAAGCAAATATTTGATATCATAGGTCATATCCATCACCTTATCATGTGTATAATTAGTTTTATTAATACTCTCTATGAGTATTATTATTCTAAAGTTGGTTTCTATATTTAATTCCTCATGCTCTACATCATTTTTCAATATCTTATCTATAATAAGGGTGTCAGTTTCAATCATGTCCACAACTTGTAACTTTGGGTAGAAAAGGTTTAACCTTTCTCTTTTTTCTTCATATTTTCTCATTGATGTCCTCAAGGATTCCTAACCATCTTTTAGAGCTCAATAATAGTCCATTACTAACTCAATGACTCTATCTCCCTTTCAAATGAGCTCCTCATCTCACTCCTTTGTATCCCTTCCCATATTGCCAATATTTATTACTACATCAATTGTTTCTTTGTTAGATATCTAATTAATGGATTATGTTGGTTGGGTAGTGGGCTCAATGAAATTATTTAGTGCAGTCATAAATTTTTCAACTTTATTCTTAAATTAGTCCTTTTTGACCTTGTCACTATCTATTTTATGGAAAAGAGAGTTAATTATTGATTTAAAATCATGTTTTAATACCTCTCTTATAGGATGACCAAGGTGAACTTTTGATTTTGGGTAATCCCCCACCACTATATCTTCTTTTTGTTTTTATGGTGGGGGGACTGCAATCTCTACATACTTCTCCCTTGTTGAATCATATAGTATTCTTGATATTATCCTGGGAGATGCCTTTGATCTTTTTGATGCCTCTATAAGGCCAAAATCAAGTGTGATAGGGGACACAATATGATTCCATTTACATAGTATTGATTTCACTAGCCAACTTAGAGTGGCATCATGTTATCTTGGGACTACCAACTATGAATCTATAGCTAAAGTTTTTGTATTGCTGATTACACTGATGAATGTTGTATCATTTACTTATATGGATGTTGAGTCTTCAACTAATTTTTTGGAAATATCTTCCCCATCTATGGGTTGAGTGGCCACATTTGTATCAATGATTTGATCTATCTTTACCTCTTTTTGGTGGGGTTAAGGAAATGGAAGAAATAGATGAAGTGGAAATGGATGTGCCTATTAGGGGTGTAGGAGATGGAAGTGACACCAATAGAGGTGTAAGCATAAGGAGTTGGAAAAGGGGAACCTATGGGAGTGTAGAATCTAGATCTATGAATGAATCAATCAAAGTTATGGGGACACTCAGGGTTGATGACATGGGAAAGGTAATAGGAGATGAAAATAAAGTAGTAGTTATCCCATTAGTTGGGATGGCAAGTAGGATTGTAGTTAGGATCATTGAATATGTAGTTATGTACTATTGTATGGTGTTAGTGATTAATGAGGTGGTGGGTATTATGGATGATTTGGAAATAATTGTGGAAGAGGGTAATTAAAGTGAAACTTGAGTGTCTAATTAAATTTATCTTTGAATTTTGGTTTACAAATAAATAATGAATTAAAATTAAACCCATTTTTATTTATATAACCTACGTATTTAATTCACCATAGGTCAGTAGTAGGTAGGAGGATCATAACATCAGATTCCTAGAGCAACTTTTCAACTTTTAAATTTTGGAATTTATAATTTGACCTCCAATTTCTACCATGTAGTTTGGTTCATTAAAAATGGGAAGGTGAAACTCAAGGCATAATTTCAAACTTTGCAAGTTACAAATTACATCCAGGGTTTTAATTTTATTAGGAAGGGTAGTTAGAAAGAAGTGGGACTCAAGTTGTAATTTATGTGGGAAATACGGGTTGGAAATAAATTTTCAAGTTTTCAAGTTGAAAATTATATATGAATCTCTATTTTTCATAGGGATGGTTTTTGGCGAGAAGTAGAGCTCCATTTGAAATTTTAAACTTTTTAAGTTATGAATTACAAGTGAGGTTCCAATTTTTTATGGGTGTGAATTGTGAGGGAAGTAGAGGTTGGGAAGAAATTTTCATGTTTTCATGTTTTAAATTACATTCTAATCTCCAACTTTTTTTAGCTATGAGTAAAGTGAAAAATGGAGGTCTGGATGCAATTTTGAAGTTTGTAAGTTAAAAATTGCACCCATATCTCCAATTTATATTGAGCTATGGGAAAAGAGTGTCTTGGGTAGTTTTAAGGATTTTTCCAAAACATTAATGGGTTTCCTTTAGGGTACTATATATTTTGACATTTTTGGGAAAAAAATACCAACATTTTTTGAGACATCTATAGGGTGATTGCCTACTAATCAATTTATTTTTAGTATATTTATAATTCATTGAGCATGGAGACATTTTAGTCTTAACACACTTTAACTATAGAAGAGTAAAATGGGAACTTTCCTTAATAAAGAATGATATAGGTAAAAATAGAAACAAACTAAGGAAATAAAAACTCCCAATGAGTTGACTTGTGTGAAAGCACTTATTGGGGAAAACAACTAACCCTAATATATACAATATTTTTGGAATGAATTCAAATCTCAAAATTAGGCTTTGAAGTATATACCAATTTCATTCCTCCTCTATATATGTGTCAATAATGTTAAAAATCCACTAACGTAACTAATAATTACACTATTTTTTTGAAATATATAATGTTAAAAATAGTTTTATAAGTGTAAATTATATATTTCAAAACACCAATTCATATATATCTAAAATCTTGTTATTACACACACACACACACACACACACACACACACACATACACACACACACACACACACACACACACACACACACACACACACACACACACACCTATATATCAAAAAAAATAGTGTAACTATCAATTGCCTTCGTAGATTTTTAACATTATTGGAACATATCTAGAGGATGCATGATACTCCATGCTCAAGCTTGTTCAAATTTTAAAAAAACAAATTTTTAAAGTTCAAACTCAAAATATTCATTTCAAATAAAATTCTATCAGCAATATAGCCATGATAGGGGCATGAATATTGTTCATTCTCATTTTGTTATGCAATTATATAATCTATATCCATCTATAACAATATGATTCAAATATATATGGGTAATATATGTTTATTCTACTAACACTAAATGGTATTGGCATTACTTACATAAAACCTTCCATGGTCACATATTTTTTGATTAATACATTTGGTACTATTATTCATTCATGAGTTTTAGAATAATACATCTTTCTAACTCAAGAGATTGATTTTTTATTAAAATTATGACTCAATCACTCTCAACTAAACATTGGTTCAAATTATCAACTACTTAAACAATGGGTCATGGATTTCTATTACATGCTATAAATTACATAGAAATTTTATTTCACACATACATGGTACTCATTCTTTTCTCTCTTTTAAATTTTGATATTTTGAAATCTAATATTTTTAAAATTTCAAATAAAAATATGAATATTTTATGAGATATTATATGTTTTTATAAACTTGGGTACCATCCACAATTGAACTATTTTCTCAAATACAAAGTGTGTTGTATATAGTTAGGGTCAACTCTTTCTCCTTTATTCTAGTAATTTAATTTATAGAATAAATGGTGGAAAATGTAGAACTAGATATATTTTCATATGTATTTGAAAATGCTAATACTTGATGCATTCCAAACCACATGACTTGTGTGTAAATACATGAATATCATTTTCCATTCCTCTAAGCCATTTATCTATTGTAAAGTTTGACCATATATTTGTTTTTATAACTCTACAAAAATTTCAATATCAAATACTCAAGTTTTATGAAAATCACCTTTAAGATTTTCCCTAAAAATTATATATATCTCTGATATTTATAGACAAATCCACTCTAATCATACTATAGATAGTGTGCCTCTATCCTTTTAGGTCAATCACATCCTACACTAAATAAGCACTAGTTTATAAATTTAAAATCAATATTTTGGGTTTTCCCACATGTTTCCATAAGGTTAAATAAAGTGAATTTTCAAAATATTCACCTATAAATACATGTCAATATTAACTCATTAAGTACACTTTGTATTCACTTGGTTTAAGCATACATAGTTTTGCACATTAAGAAAATTTTCCCTACTCTACCTAAATTTCTAATAATTCACAAGGATAAATCATAAGCTATGTCAAAATATTTCTAAATCAATTCTTGAGATATCATTTTAAGGTGTCAAGTAAATATTTTATCTACACATACATATTAAAAATATCTCAATTTCACATTCACTCTAGGTAGGAGAACTACATGGGATTCATTTACCTCTTTGGAGTATTGGATACATATATAATGATAAATCATCAAGGTGATGATTGAGTTTCTCCTATCCTATCACACTCCCCTCTTTTTCTTACATTTTAAGGATTTATAATTACCCTAAGGGTTTCAAATATAAGCAAAGATAAACAACAATTTATACATGGCCAAATTGGCATATCTCATATTTATAAAAATTCACAAGCACAATAGGTACATCAATTTTTTTTATCATAATTAACTAGGATAATTCCATAGTCAATAGACAAGGTTTTTGCATCAGTGTTTGATTAATATGATCCTATCCAAAAACATTTTTTATTTTACCTTTGATATTTTATTCCTATAATCTTGTTGTATCTATATTTTTATATCAATATCCTACAATAGTTAACTAAGACAAGTCTATAGTCAATGGACTCAAGAACATTGCATTGTTGTCCACTTATAGTGGACCTACCCAAATATATATATGTATGTATATATATATATATTATATATATATATGTATATATTTCATTCTCATCTGGATCCTACATAATCACTTCTTTTATTTTTCACTTGTAAAAAATCGTAAAAATTAATATAATTCAATGAAAAATATAAATATATTTATTATTAGTAATTCATAGAATAACAATATTTTATATTTAGTAATTTTTCAAAATCAAAAATATTGAAAATTTTATATCTTTAGAACTTTGATATTTCTAGTTTACACCCATATATAATTACAAATACAACTAATTTTATTTGTTTTATCAAAAATAAGGTAAATCAACATAGACACATCGATTATTCAATCTCCCTCTTTATCTCAAGTGGATTTTTGTAATATATTTTATAGGTTGAATATCTCAAATGGATGTATGAATACCTAGATATACTTAGTTATGAGCTCCCAATCACCTCTCCTATTGATCTTCAATGATACCAAAATACAAGACCTCCAACATAATGTTCTTAACTAATAACTTGAAAAATTATTTGTATGTAATATATGTGAGCTCAAGAATAGTGTATAAATGTTATAAATCCTATTAGGAATTAAATATGACCCCTATATATATGGTTCCAATACACAAAACTAGCCATAAACTCTAAGACAATTGTATCATCTAATTTGATACAATTGGAATATGTCTACTGAAATAATATGATATCAATTAGGATGATACCATATAAATGTTATAGGACACATTCAAAATTGTACCATGCTAGTTGATACAATACATAAAATACAAATGTA
Organism: Torreya grandis; assembly: GCA_037957365.1. Taxonomy (NCBI): domain Eukaryota; kingdom Viridiplantae; phylum Streptophyta; class Pinopsida; order Cupressales; family Taxaceae; genus Torreya; species Torreya grandis. The sequence goes on along the minus strand of JARHVA010003294.1, from coordinate 596,199 downwards.
TTAAACAAATGATATTGGCCAAGTCGATACCATAGGATATACAGAAGTTAACAAATATTGATGAAATGTAGACAAAGAGAAAATATGGATAGAGAATTAGAGGATATCATACTAATATTAGTGATGGTGTGATACAATATTATTTAAACATCTCTCACAATATAACATAATCTGATCCCATCCCATTCTTAATGAAACTTTTAAGGAGTGCACTCAAAGAAGTCAATGCATCAATAATCCTCTAGAAGATAAAGCATCAATAAGATAATAAAAATGAAATATTGTATATATACATATAAAATTGAACATTTTACAAGTGGATATGATAAAAATGTCTATTATGATTATCATCAATGTGTTTAGAATTCTACTAACAAATGATTCAAGTTAATTCATGAGATAAATATATCATTATTGGAAAAACTATCAAATTCAGCATTCCCACAAAGGATTATGTACCATAATAACATGGGAATTATATGATAAAAAAATTTAACAACCAATATCAAAAGCATTAGGAATAAAAATAAAGGGTACTCATGAAATAAACTATACATACTATGTTTATCTTCCTCCAGAGACATATATTCATCCAATAAACATGATTATTGACACAATTAAAATCATATTACCTTAATGACATATTATTTAATTTTATAATGGTGATATTATTGATGATTAATCATATTTTTATGCAATATTTATATCATCTAACATCAATGATAACCCTATTTATAATTTTATGGTCAATAATGATTGAATAAAAAATGTTTACACCATGACACTTATCATTTTAACTATATACATGTAAAAATACTTAAAATATATTATAATAATGATCAAAGGGTCTAATAGACATATACATGACATTGTCATACATTTTGTTCTATTTATTAAGGTAGATCCCACAATAATGGCTACTTTATTATTGATTATACTATGTAATAGGGACTTTAACATGTTATTGATTTTCCTTTAGATTCATAATCTTCATGTAATACCTTATATAATGCATTTTTTATGAAAATGGAAATTCAACTCATATATAAATAAATCCTAGCTTAGAGAACATAAATCCTACTTATACTTCTGATTGTCGATACATTAGATATTTGGGGTCATGACCAAGATATATCCACTAGACCTAGCCAAGGGATCTCTTACCATAATAATATCACTAGGGAGGGTTACAAAGCCTATGGTTAAGAAAACTATGTAATAACCCTAACTAGGTTCTAGGTTTTCATATTCACAAAGTAGATGACAAGTAAAGTAAAATCTAATCTAGTGTTCACCAAAGATTATGGCACAAAGTGGGGGTAATAAACATAAAAATTAAACATGCATAGAAGATATATAGTCACATCAATGTATACATAATCCCAATGCATGGGAGATAATTATGAATGCAAATATATCTACTCTTAAAAAGGGGGAACAAAGTTAGGAATATTTACCTTTGAAGATGAACCTACCAAACCTCAATATATCACTTGGCCAAGATGCCTTCAAATATTTTGTATGGTATGTAAAGATCAAAAGGATAAATTAGATATAGGATACACAACCTATCTATTCATCCAAAATACTTCTCCACAAGACAAGATCCATATCTCCAAAGAAATTATGAAACCCTAAGCTATGCTCCTCAAGTACAATGGTGGATAAGTAGATGCACAATATATGTCTCTTCTTATTCTTTTCTCTTCTCTCTTAAATTACAAAATGAGTATGTATATATAGTTGAATTTAACCCTAAACCTTTATAAAATTTTAGCTGATAGGATTGGCCCAATCAACTATGCATATTTATTGATAAAAAGAAATCGGCTCTTGGTTTAGGTCAGCTAGGGGACAAACTAGAACCTAAATATTTTTTATCAATTAGAGTATAGGGTCAATGGGGATTATTGTGTAACATAAACTATAGGAAAATGGTTTAGGATTACAGAAGGGACAATGAAGGTGGAAAATAACTAGAGGAGAGTACAAAAGAGGAAGAAAAGCTTAGGGGAGTGTTTTTAGGAGATGGTTACATTGATATCAAGTGGTAGTATAGGGACAAAACTCATGTGAATTACCAATGGTATGCCCACCCCTTCCCCAGTACACCCCTTAAGGTATTCACTCAGAGATATTGAGACTCAACTTGTTCCTACAAGAGGGAAAACATCAATAATTGATAAAGTTTGAAAATATTATGTGTATACACATTGATGTGTAGATTATATATACTAAAATAAGATAGTTTTAGTTTTAGTCATTTGATATGAGTACCCTCTTCAACCATTAGTATATCCAACTACATGCCAATTACCACAATTATTTATTATCACTCTTATTTAGGATCATTATATAAAGGTGGATGTTACCCTTTTTTAGGAATATTAATAAAAGGAATTTATTTCATTCATTCATGATTTATCTATACATTTAGTGTAGAGGAGAAAAAAATTCTTCTATAAATCTAGTCTCATAAGATTTATCACATCAGAGAGATATTTATAATGCTCAAAGGCCATTATCTACTATATCACATATCAAGTTACTCCCATAGATAGTTAAATTTCTCAATAGTTAACATATATATCTATGTAATATCTTAATATTCAATACTCCAAAGAATCTAATATATTATACCTCTTTTTTTATCATATATTGATGATGATGGTTACATTACAATAACTAATTCCTTTTCATATTTTGATATGCATGCACCTATAGCCTTCCATTGATGAAAGATAAAAATTTCATCATATGATATAGGAACCTCTCAAGACTATCTCATTAATGGGATAATTGGATAGTACGTTTAAACATATTATAAAAAAATAAAAATAAAATAAAATACAAAAATTTAATAAAATATAAAAAACATTCAAAATATTCAAAAATCTAATTTCAATACCTGAACATGACATGAGTTTCTAGATTAAAATGTTTAGATAAGTTATTCATCACATGTTTGGTGTATCAAATATTATTTTCATACACATATGTATTTCATGATGTATATTAATGTGAAGTAGTGCATATATATCATATATGGACATGTACATTATAGACCTTTCTTAGACACAAAGTTGGTGCCAATGCCAATTACATCTTCTTCCACATGTTATATTACCATATGTTATATATTTATATGCCCTCTTTACCATATTGAGATAAATATATTTCTTAAATTTTCATTTATAGATAATTATTTCATACATAGTGCTACATGGCTATGATATTTAATGTACTATGATACTAACATGTATGGATACTGTAGAGTATTTTTCACTTGTTCTATGCTTCATAAATATTTTTAATTTTTTGTGATAGGCTAGTTTTTTTTTCTATTATGTGTGTTGCTTTGGATTTTCTTATGTATCTTTAGAATTTTAGGTTACAAAATTATATCCCCTTGTTTATTTTTACTTATCCTTAATTTGTCTATTATTCATGCCTCTTGTTTGTGGCACTTTAACCCTAATTGTTAGTGATATATTTCTATCCATTGAGTGTGGCCCCTTGGACTTATATGTGACATTTTATATTATTTTTTGACATTTAATGTTGATTTTTTTGATCTTTTTTTATTTTATGTTTTAAATTATCATTATACATATCATACACCTCCCCTTTATGTTGTTCCATGATTTATTACATGCATTTACTTACTATGTAGTATTATTCAATGACAGATACTATCATGTGCTTAATAGATACATATATATTGACATAACACTTCTATGGAACTAAAATAGATATGTTACATACACTCTTTAATACTATATACATTGTTATGATGATTTACTCTCCACATGTTGACATTATTTTACATGATATAATATTTATACACTACATGATACTTTTTACTTTTATTTTGAGATGAGCTACTTGAGAGATCCACACCTCACCTTAAAGTGTGGGTAATATTAGTGATATTTTTAATATAAACTAAAGTTTATCTGAGTATAATTAGGTGTAGCATACGTATTTTAGAGTTGAGATGTTATTTGGATATCATATTTTGATAGTTATTTGCAGTATTTAGGAAGATTTTAAGGTCATATGAAGGGATATTTACTCTATTTTATACTCCATTAGTGATATATTTTGTATTTATAGATATTCATAGACATTTTTAGACATGTTTAAGGAACATTCACACCATTATATATAATATATTATGTTTAGTATGATGTTAGTCCATGCACATATAAACACTATTTCAGATCTAGTGAGACATGATGTTGGTTCATACGCATTATGATAGATTATATTTGGAGATTATTTAGTGGGGAATGATATTTTTTTATGAAAATTTACATATTTTTAGGTATTTTCAAGAGTGTATAAAACATGAATCTATGATTCCATCTATAATAGTTGATTCATGATTTTGTAAGTAATGTACACTGAGGTTCAACTATTATCAATGTTAATGAAATTACCCATAATGAACCCATTGTGTTGTTATACATTATCATATTGGGGTTATGAGATTGGTGTTGACTTATTTACTTATGAGTTTGGAAATTTTTATTATAATCTATGATACTTGCCTTAGACAAAATGAAAATCGGGGATTGACCAATCTCAAATCTTCCATGTTCTCCATGTGATTTAGTAAGGAACAATCATATCGAAAAAGTTACAATTAAAATTAATTAACACATATTAATGTGTAATATTTCCTTCTATTTTCAATTTCCAAGTGTATCTCAAATTTCAAATTTCATTCTATCAACATTGACTACTAAATATTCATTATAGGTTTTGCTTGGAGTAGCTTACACATTTGGAACCTTCTTATAGAGAAAAAGTGTGGTGTACATGCTTAGGTATAGATTTATCTTTTTTTCTAGTATTTTCATTACATTGTAATAATATAATCAAATTGGGGACTTTTTAGTGACTAAAATATGGTACTTGATAATTGGAAATGTCAATTTTGACCTACACTTATTTTACATGACCTGTGCATTTCCAAAAAATATCTCACTCACCATTCCAAAAAACAAGCATGTTATTCATGATCTCAATCCATTATAATTTTATATAAATAACCTATATCAAATTTTAGTGTATGTTAAACTAGTGAAGTATCCTACATAAACATTCATAGAAAACCACATTGGAATTTATATATCCTTTATAGTAATGTAAAACTAAAATAGTCAATTTAGTATTATTATATTGAGGCTAATTTTATTATCCTTTTCCTAACAATATATTTTAAAAATAAAATCCTTTAAATATGTTTTTAACCCTAAATTTAGATATATGTGAACTATTTAGGGTTAATACATATTAAATTATATTTTACATAAGGTTGGTGAACTAATCTAATGAGAAATACAATTAATAGAAACATATATAAATAATATTTTGAAGTTGTATATTTGAGATTGATAAAAATAGTAAAGTAAAACTATTTATATATATTTAAATAAATAGGGAATAATGATACCTTATTAGTGTACTATGCTCATGTAAGTCTGACCTAGAATAGGATGGAAGTGGATTAGAAGATGATCATGGAACAATCATCAGATTATGGGAATATTATTTTTGTGACCTCTAACACTTGCATCAGATATGGATAGTTATATAGATGTAGGTGTCTAAATTCAACATAAGTGTCCTATATAGTATACTGAATGGATATAAAAAATGAAACCTTCTCAGTTTTCTATTGAATTTATTTTAATGTCTTTAGGTCATGTGCATAACTTATCACTATTTGTCAAATGATAAAACCCTAACTTCCTCAGCCTTAAAGTGCTTATGAAAAAAATGGGTTTGTGGGATAATAGTATTGAGATACTTCAAGGACCCCTATATAATTTCTTGTTACCTAAATAGATAATACTATGAAGATGGCCTAATCATTATATAGTTATTTCCTACATGTTAGATTTTATGTGCACAAAGATACAATGTGTGATAAGAATAGACATGTAGTGACCTATCTTGTAACTTGATAAAATATTTATCATGGACTTACCTTTGAATGATTCAAACCTATTTAAATATAACTCATATGACTCATATGGAAATAGGTATTGTTATCACCTAGATTTTGCACCAGTCTATGTGTTCTAGCATGTTATGCATAAATATTATGATACAATGGGATCACCTCCAAGATGTAGGTCCTTGGTGAATTAAGGTAAACCTTAGGATAAGGTTGGATTCCTTTCACTAATTTTAGTACAACTAATAAATTATGACCTCATGTGGAAGTTTAGCTTCTTAGTGATCTTGCTTCTAAACTAGGGTTTGTCTATGAGAAAAGAGTTTGAAAAAATGAATTTAAAAAATTATAAATGGTGATTTCACTAAATATTTATAGGTGATTTTAATGATTTCTTTGAATTAACATTGAATTAATATTTTTAAATTTAGGAGATCACAAACTCATGCAAATATAAAACCAAATGTAATATTGAGTATTCACTAGATAAGGAACAAGATTCTTTATTTTTAATCAAACAATCTCTCAAAAGGGAAAAATAATACCAATAATGAAATTTTGAGACTAAAATAATAAGAAATTCATCCATAAATTTGATAAATATACTTTAATACATAAAAATAACAAAGATAAGAAAGACAAAACTTTAATCTATTCTCATTCTCTAGGTTACAACATGTAGATAAATTATTTAAAACATAGAATAAATTATCTAATAGTAAAAAGATAAATTGGCTATGCCATAGTACCCATATTTATTCAAAATGATCTCTTGGAAGAGATGTAGTTATCAAAAGGTTTATGCACAATTAAAAATAAAACAAGATCTGAAAATTTCATGCAAAGGGGCATAATCTTAAGTTGGAATGGTGTCCTTGCCAAGGTGAATGGCTGGAAAAGAGAACATGCAATTGTTGGACATTCTAAAAAAAATTTGGAGGCATTGAAGAAACTTTTATAATATTCATTAAATTTCCTCATGATCTTTAGTTGAGCTATTTCATCTTCATCATGTAATGAGCCACCAAGAAAATGAACTCATACTCAAAACAATATATAGTTTTTAGATAAAGTTAGGCTATTTTTACAAAACCTAACTTGTAATTTTCAATTGGGAATTTTACAACATTTTAAGTCATCTAATTTTCACAAAATTGGAAATATAAATTACAACATGATTTTTTATAAGTTATCAACTCAAACTTTGTCATAAAGGAAAGTGTAATTTACAAGTTTGTTTTTCATAACTTTTCAACCTATCAAAAAGATACATGTAAATTGTAAGTAATTTTTTCTAAAAAAGAGCTATCAAATTAATAGTTGTAATTTTTACTCTATAACTTTACAATATTTTTACAACAAAGGAATATGATATATAGAATGTATTTTATTGGAATAATTTATCTACAACCATAACCTTGGAAGAATCCTTGTCCTTTGATTGTGTCTCCTCAGTATATACATCAATTTTTTTGAATATTTCTAAGACATCATCTTCATCAGGACCAAATGAGTATAGGTTACTTATTTAGCATTCTATAATTGTGTCAGAGAGCTTTCTTTGTACAACCATGTATGCTTGAATGTCTATGTCCATTTGATCTAGTTTATTATTATACCTAAAAAATGGTGGATGGATCTCAATTTAAATGGTGTGTCATGTTGACTCTCTCTCTCGATCACTCCATTAAACTTGTCTTGAACCTTCTGTACTGAAGTAATTTGGTCTTGATGATCTATTACTTCACATGATAATTTATTATGCAAATATTAGATATCATCAATTGTATCCATGACCGTATCATCTATAGACTTAGTTTTATTAATACTCTCTATTAGTATTCTTATTCTAAATTTGGTTTCCCTATCCAATTCCTCATGCTCTGCATTATTTTTCAATATATTTTCTATAATGAGGGTGTCAATTTCAAATATGTCCATAACTTGAAACTTTGGGTAGAAAATTTTCAACCTTTTTATCTCTTCTTCATATTTTTTCATTGATGTCCTTAAGGATGCCCAACCATCTTTTGGAGCTTGGTATTAGTCCATTACTAGCTCAATGAATCTATTTCCCTTTGAAATGAAATCCTCAACCCAATCCTTTGTCGCACTTCCCATATTACCAATATCTATTAATACATAAAGTGTTTCTCTATCATAGATCTAAGTAATAGATTGTGTTGGTTGGGTAGTAAGATCAATGTACTTCTTCAGTTTAGTCATCAATTGTTTAACCTTGTTCTTCAATTCATCCTTTATGACCTTGTCACTATCTATTTCATAAAAATGAGAGTTAATGCTTGATTGAACATCATGTTTCAATCCCTCTCTTATAAGATGACTAGGGTGAAATTTTGATATTTGGTAATCCCCCACCCATATATATATATATATATATATATATATATATATATATATATATATATATATATATATATATATATATATATATATATATATATATATATATATATATTTGTCTAGTCGGGGAGCTAGAATCTCTACATACTTCTCTACTAAATCATATAGTATTTTTAATATGGTCCTAGGAGCTACCTTTGATCTCTTTGATGCCTCTATTAGGAAAAAATCTAGTGTGCTAGGGGATACCATCTATTTCCATTTCTTTGGCACTGATTTCACTAACCAACTTAGAGTGGCATCACATTATCCTAGCACTACCAATTATGAATCTACAATTGAATTTGTTATATTAGTGATTATAGTGATGATTGTTGTATATTTTAGTGATATGGGCATTGAGTCTCTGGCTGATGTTTTGGAAATATCTTCCCCATCTATGGGTTGATAGGCCACATTTCTATCAATTATTTAATCTATCTATAACTCCTTTGTGGGGGTTAGGGAAATGGAATAAATAGATGCAGTTGAAATGGATTTGCCTACCAAGGGTATGGGAGATGGAAGTGACACCAATGAAGGGGTAGGCATGAGGAGTTGGAAAATGGGAACTTGTGGAATTGTGAAATCTAGAGCCATGAATAAATGAATCAATGTTATGGGGACACTCAAGGTTAATTACATGGAAAAGGTGATAGGAGATGAAAATGAAGTAGCAGTTATCCTAGTGGTTGGGATGGCTATTGAGATTGTAGTCAAAATGACTAAATTCACATCTATGTACTACTTTCTAGTGTTAGTGATTAATGAGGTGGTGGTGGTTATTAGGGATGAGATGAAAGGACTTATGGAAGAGGGGAATTAAATAAAAACTTAAGTGTCAAATAGAATTGAGATCTGACTTTTGATTTGTAAATAAATAATGATTTTAAATTATCCCTATTTTTTATATAACCTTTATAATTAATGCACCCTAGGTCAGTAGTTGGTAGAAGGCTTACAACTTTAGAGTCTTAGAGCAACTTTTAAATTTTACAAATTTAAAATTTGAAATTTGACCTCCACTTTCTACCATATAGTTTGGCTCATTAAAAATAGGAAAGTAGAAACTCAAGGTATAATTTGAAACTTAGCAAGTTAAAAATTACAATTGGGATTCCAGTATTTTTAAGAAGGGTAGTCAGCAAGAAATGGGACTCGAGTTTCAATTTTTAGATTTGAAAGTTTCAAATTGTAACTAGAGTTCCAATTTTTGGTTGGAGTGATATATGAGAAATAGAGGTTTGAAATCAATTTTCATGTTTTCAAGTTGTAAATTGCATTCAAATCTATAGTTTCTATAGGGAAGGTGTTTGATGAGAAGTAGAGATCCATTTACAATTTGTATTAATATAAGTTGCAAATTACAAGAGAGTTTACAATTTGTGATCAGTGTGAATTGTGTGGGAAGTGGAGTTTGGGAAGCAATTTTCAAGTTTGCAAGTTTCAAATTATATTCCAATCTCTAACTTCCATCAACTATGAGTAAAGCATAAAATGAAGGTCTAGATTCAATTTTCAACTTTGTAAATTGAAAATAGTACTTAGATTTCTAATTTTCTTCAAGATATGGGAAAAGAGTGTCTCGGGTCATTTTAATTCCTTTTTCCAAAAAATTAATGGGTTTCATATAGGGTACTAGATATTTTGATATTTGTGGGACAAAATTATCAACATTTTTGGTGACCTCTATGGGGTGATTTCCTGCTAAGTAGTTTCTTTATAGTATCTTTCTAATTCATTAGGCATGGAGTCATTTTATGCTTAACACACATTAACTGGAGAAGAACAAAATTGGTATTTGCCTTCATCAAGAATGAGATAGGGAACAATTAAAAAAATAAGGAAACAAAAAATCCTAGTGAGTTGATATGTGTAAAAGCACTTATTGGTAAAAATAACTAACCCTAATCTATATAATATTTTTAGAGAGAGTTCTAATCTCAAAAGTAATATTTGAGTTATATCTCATTGACTAGGACAGGCAGTTTTGATCCATCAAGCTTGGATAGCTAGAATTTATTTATTCCTTTGCACTGAGTTATAATATATGGACCACTCCATATTGCATCAAAATTAGTTTGATTTCCTATTTTATCTCTTTTAACATCCCATTTTAGAACCATGTCTCTTTCATTTAAGCTCCTATCAGATGATTTGTTGTCAAAATTTATCTTTTTATAGCCTAATTTGCTTCCATAACTTTCATTGATTGGTTTGTGACTTCTTCTAGCTCCATGAGTTCCATCAATCATAGTATTATTTCATCATTGTTAATTAATTCCAACTATCTATTGAGTTCTAGAGATGGTAACTCAAATAATAATGGAAATCTAGCTTCCCTTCCATATACCAACATGAGTGGATAATTGCTAACAAATCTCTTAGGAATGATCCTATCATCCTATAGTGTTTATTTTATATTCATGTGTAATGTCCTTTGGTTGTCTTCCATTGTCCTTTTTATAATACTTATAATAGTTTTATTTATAGACTCAGCCAAACCATTACCCTAAAGGTAATAATCAGAAAAGTTACTTAGGTATACATTATGCTTTACATCCCATTAACTCACTTGATTTCCTATAAAATCTTTGGTATTGTTTGAGCTAATGGTGTAAGGAACACCAAATATTATGACAATTCCATCCATGAATTCTAGGATAGATGCCTTTGTGCCATCTTTTAGTGCAACTATTTAAGTTTATCTGGTGAAATAATCAATTGTTGTAAGGAGCCATTTAAGTCTTGTACTTGATGGTGGATTAATCATGCCAATGAAATCCAATCCCCATTGAGAAAATGGTTGGTTTTCTTGGATTGGTTTTAGAATGAGATATTTTAATCTTTGTTTACCTATAATGTAAGGACACTTTTCATATATCTTTACCCATTAATGGGAATATTTGAATATTTTAAGCTAATAATATCCCCCTCTCATTATTTTTAAGGTTGTGTTTCTTGTATATAAATGTCCATCTCATGGACCATCATAAAATTCCTCAAGCACTTAGGAAACATGATCATGCTTGATACACCTTAGCATGAATCCATTCATATATTTCCTAAATATTATATTCTTAATAAGAACATAGGGAATACATTGTAGTTTCAAATACCTTTTCTTTAAATACTAAAAATCATATAGGTATGTACCATTCTCAAGGAAGATAGTCATGTCATGGATCTAATTGTTGAATAGAGGTGGAGTGGTTGGTTGGGATGTATTCTGAACATATACTACATAAACAATCTTGATATTGGAGGTCAACTATTCACATAATCCCTTTCTTCTTACCAGCTTTGTAATTTTGATGCTCATGTCATATTCCATGACTTTTGTGATCCATCATACTCTTTTTTATTTATTTCTTAGCTCAGAAGGAACTCTTTGACACTTTGGTGACTAATGATTAGATGGATTTCATTATTGGAGAGCATATGCCTAAAATTATTTAGATCTTTGATTATAACATATCCTTGATTCTCCACAAAATTGTACTTTTCTTCATAATCCTTTAAAGATTGATTGAAGAAAGATATTGGTTGTTCCAAATTTTCTTGATTATGTTGGGTTAAAATAGATGAGATGCTACCTTTCCCTCCAAAATCATATAGAATGAAATATTTCTCATAGTTTGGGTTTATCAAGGTAGGATCCTAAGAAATAGCCTATGCGATGGCCTCAAAACTATCTTTTCCTTCTTGTGTCTAGTTGAAAATGATACCCTTCTTAAGAATTGTAGTACAATGCTTGGTGATGGAGGAAAAATTTGGAACAAACCTTCTTAAAAAGTTGATATTTCTTAGGAAACTTTGTAATCCCTTTTTATGGCTCAGGAGTGCTAGTGCAGAACTTATACTCTTTGGGTCTATTGGAAGACCCTCTTTTGAAACAATGTGTCCTAGTAGTTTCCCTTCATGAACTAAAAAAATGTATTTTTTTAGATTGAGGGAAACTCCAAATTCTCTACACCTTTAAAAATATTTCCTATGGTGATCTATGTGTGCATCAACATGTTTTAAATAAATAGTGATGTCATCTAGGTATACCAAGATCATATCATTTATCAAACCTATAAAAGCCATATCCATGGCTGTTTGGAATGTAGCACCAATTTTAGTTAGGATAAAAGGCATATTTTAATATACATGTGTGCCCCATTTTTTAGTGAAATTAGTCTTTAACTAGTCTTATTCCTACACTATGATTTGCTTATATCCAAAATAACCATCTAAAAGGGAAAACCTTTTAGATCCTAATATTGTTTGAAGAATTTATTCCATGGATGGAAGGGGATAATAATCATTCAGGGATCTTTTTTTCTAAGTCCATAAAATCTACACAAATCATGATTTCACCATTTTTTCCTTATAGGGACCAAGTTAGCAACCCAAGATGAACATTTAATAGGATAATTAAATTAGCCTCTATCAGTTTGAAAGACTCACTCTTCATCAAGGGTTCTATAATCAGATTGAATGGTCTATGTTTCTATCTAATAGGCTAGGTATTTGGTTCAAGATCTACTATGTGTTGGGCTAATTTAGGTTTAAACCCTCTTTAATATTGATAAATCTAAGTGAAGTATCATCAAATTATTTACACAACTCAATAAAATATTATTTTTCAAAATCATTACATACCTTTCCAATCTTGAATGTTTTGCCCTCTAAAATGACTATTGGCTCATAGTATTCTTCATTGACTATGATGTTGTTCTTTTCACCTTTCACCTAATCATCTGAGTTGAAGACACTCTCTAAATTACAAGGTAGATGGGTAATTTGTTTGTCTTTAATTTAATGATTTGATCTCTACATTACTTTTGGAGTCTTTATTAGTTTCTATAAGAGTATTCAACTTCTCTTAATATATTCATAATTTTTTTATCACAATCAAATAATTTCCAATTGTTGGATTATCAGGAACATATGACCTTACTATCAACTTTACATGTTGGCTATTTTTGTTTTTTCATCTCTTCAGGTATGTTATACTGGGAAGCTATTGAGATCATATGATCAACATATTTGTTCTATGCTCTTGGTACCACTTGAATGTTTAAAGTTATAAAGTCTTCTAAAAGGTCCAAAACCCTATGCTTGTAATATCTTATCAAATTATTTTTGGTTATGCTCTTTGATCTTACTTGGTGAATAATCAACACATTATCACCAAATGCTTGTAGTAATCTTATCCCTCTTTCATTAGATAGTTTGAGACCTCAAATCAATGCTTGATATTCAAATCCATTATTAGTACATCTAAACTAAAGTCTAAAATAATAGAAATAATTCTCCTTTTGAGGAGAGATCAAAATAATAATTGCACCTATACCATTCCTATTTCTCAAGGCATCACATAATAGTTTCCATATTCCTTATAGATCTTTATCCTATTTTACAAGATTTAATATGATTAAATAATTTTAATTAATGAAATATGTACCCAACCCAATTTATTATACATATTCATAAGGATCATATTATATATTTTATCCCCATTCATCTAAATGAGTGTTTGGGATATCTTACATAGGTGTTGCAACATCATAATCAAGATCCTCTTCTTGATCTTGTAATGTGAAATTCATATCCATAAGAATAGGAATGAATGGCTCAATATGGTATTTAATTATTGGTTCAACTCTTATTATTACTCTTGTTCCATATCTCATCCTAAGAAACATGTGAGACTGGTCAATAGATAGATACCCTCCCATTTTTGTAGTGAAGTCTCATGAAAGGCAGATGGATAATAGGGGAGATCAATAATTGAGATATTCTGGGAAGTTGAAAAGATTGGACATTCATCAATGGTAAGGTTTAAACCTATTTTAGTCATGATTTTTTGAAAATAAATCCCATCCAATTGAACCACACCTTGTAAGATAGTTGTATACTTAATATCAAGAGCATCATCTATTTTCTTGGGGATAATATAACTACTAGCCCCTAAGTCTACTATGTTATTATGAATGAGATGTTTCCCAGATTATAAGTGAAAGGTATAAAGGGGGAGGCTTACTATTTTTTATCACTTTGGTGTTAGTGTATGGCTAACACAAATTATTTGTAGCATTAGGTCCCTTAGTCAAAACTTTGTCTATTATTTGGAAGTTTTTCAAAGCCTCCTATAGTAAGTCCCTTTGTCCTAGAATGGATAGTGCTTCCCACAAAGTGGCATTCAAATTATTTTTCTTCATTTGTTAAAAAATACTAAAATTAATGATACCAACCTTCATTGGTGCTTTTGTGGGAGCTATGTCTTCTTTCATGAGATTTGGGGTCAACAATTTTGATTTTTGCTAGTCCACTGACACATTAGGTGGCCTTTATTGTGTTATCTTTTAAAAGAAAATGTTTGAAAAAATTTTGAAGTTATAGCTTGTTCCAACCTAGGTGGATGATTAAATTATATTGTTCTTTTCTTTGAATGTGTATTAGCTTCCATCATAACACCAACATTTAATAATGCTTCATCTTGATTTACACCACAAAAGTCCTCTTGTTAGTTTAAAAGAGTAGCCTCTTGTTAGTTTAAAAGAGTGGCCTCATTATGCAGTAAGTTCTTGTGTATATTTATACTAAGAACTAGGATTCTTATTATTATTCTTGAATGTTTGATATGATTTGCACCATCAAGGCTTGACTAGTGACACCATTAGGATAAGTATTTTTATTTTCAGGTTGAGAATAAGAATAACACCACTCATACTCTTGATCTAGGTTTTTTTTAATAGGGACAATATATTTGGAAGTACATGGTACAAGTAAAGCATGGATATTAGAAGGTTTTGTTTGCCTATTTTAACTTTGTGGTTGTGAATTGCCTTGGTATTTCTGCCTATTGGGTTGGTATGTTTGGTTAGCTTACTAATAAGGCTTGTAGTTTTTGGAGTTTTGCCTTTTCATTGCTACCAACTCATTTCCAAAGCTCTTAACAATTGACTTAACCTCATATAAATAATTAGTAGGAGTGAGAGTTAAATCTAGTGATTTTATTGTGGTGGGAATTAGATAAATTATAGGTTGTGTAGGAGGTATTTTAATAAATAGAGGCACTTGTGGCCTTGGGAAAATTTTCTAGCTTCAATTAAGTAATTTTTTTCTCTTATTATAATTTCATAGGCATTAGGGAGTGTTATGCCACCCATTGATTGAATCATAATAGCTATATCTATTAAAACACTAATATCGAATGAGAAGGGGGGGTTGGATCAATATATTGACTAAATTAGTCCTTTTAAAAATATTTTAATGCATATTAAATATATATATATATATATATATATATATATATCACATACACACAAATATGCATAACACTAGACACACTGTGGAAAACCCAATATGGTAAAAACCACCATGAGAATAGCTACTAGAATATATTTTTCTAATATATCATCATAATCAACAACCTCATTTTTTATAATGATTAAGGTATCCAACCTTAAGGAGACATAAATCCCCTAATTTAAGATTACCTTATCTAAGGAAGCACCAACTCCCTAACAAAGCACTAACTTAGCTTATTTGATGGCACCTATGAATTAGATATATATTATGGAGCTACAAATCCATATTACAAATTTGATTCAATAATGAATCCAATTCTAATTCTCTATTATAGGTTTGGTCTATAAATATTTATGCTCTGCACATCTCTCTTCTTTTCTCTTCTCTTCTCTACCCATCTATCTCTATGTCTCTATATTTCTCTTTTTGACACAATTCAATTACACTAGTAACATTTTCCTACATTCTAGATGACATATATATATATATATATATATATATATATATATATATATAATAATTTGATCTACGGTTCCATATATTATCTATGTTAACACTTGTTTCCTAACACATCATGCTCATTTTTGTTGGACTTTAGTTCCTATCTTTAACAAGTTTCCTGCATCTTGAACTCATGCTTCACCACCATGATTCTTGGTCTTATTACTATTTTTAGCATATAATAGACTCTATTTTTGATGCACTTGCCATATTATACAAATTTTGTCAATTAAAATAATCAATTTCATTATCTGTGTCATAGTTTATGGCTTAACTACAAGTTCCTCCACTTGACCATTGTGATGAATAAGCCTTTTAATATTGACCCTTGATCTTAAGTTTTGTGCCATGATCTGATGGTCCTAATTCAAATTTCTCAACTTTAAAACACATCCATTAGATCAAGTTCTAACAAGCTCACACTCTCTAGTGGATGCTTATATGCTTCTAAGATTTAATATTCCAACTTTAAAATACATTTTTATATCTTTAGATACAATCTCCCATGTGCTATTAGATCTTCAAAATTGCATGAACTTTACTTTTGCTAGTCATTAAACATCAAGCTCTTAATCTCATGTCACTTCTTCCTAAGTCTTTGAAATGAATACACTCCATCAATCTTGTCAAACTAGCTCATTATTTGACTCACTTCTATGTTGATAAACATCTTACACTTTATCTCATTGAGCCTACTCACTCCATTAGATCTTCATTGCATGATCATCCACACACTATTAGATCTTCTGACAATATTAATATTTATCTTAGCTTAGAATTAAACTTCAACTACTTATCCTCATCTCATTGTATTCTAACATCATGAAGCGAACACACTCTATTGATTTCTTTGAGATTTGCTCAAAAATTACATTTTGTAAATTTGGGGGAACCATTACAATTTGTCTATGAGATCAACATTTCACCTTCATATCTTTTGCTACACTCAACTACATGATCTAAAATTTGGACCATATAAACTAGGCATAATCATAAATAATCCCATATGATCATTTATTCTTTAATCCTTCATGAATGTAAGATATAACATAATTAATATTCTCAGTCAAATTATTCTATCACAAAGCCAACTATGCGTAGAACTACTTGGAAGGCCAACTTTGTTCTTTCATAACTTTTGTTACACTTAGTCAAATGACTTGAAATTTGGCACATAGGGGATTCCATCCATATAACAATCTTATCCTAAAACCTTCATAAGTTCAAGATGTGACATCATCAAATTTCCTTCTCAACTTCTCTTGATAAATGCAAATTTGACTATGGGAAAACTCTATCAAAATGTCTGGGAGCCTAGCTTTTCACATGTATATCTTTTGTCTCACTTTATCATGTGATTTTAGATTTAGTACATAGAAACTAAGAACAAAAATTAATAAACCCATATGATCATTTTGTCCTAACAGATCTATGTGTTTAAATTTTGACCTCATCAACATGCTTACTTGGATGTGCATGAATGCTTTTGTAAATTTGGCTATGGAAACTTAGTAAATTTTGTTTGAGTAGCCAACTTTGCATCCTCATATATTTAACTAGACATTATTGTATGACTTAAAATATGGAACATAAAAACTATGGACTGATGTGACCATAACCATATGACTAACTCCCCTAGACTCATCCAAATGTTGTAATGGTGACATGAACTACCTATGTAGTTTTTCTACCACTAAACCCAAAATGTATAGATAAAACAAATAACTACCAGATGAGATCCACTCACTTTTATACTCATTATAAGTACTCTTGACACCCCGTAGGGACTTTTAAACATGTTCATACCAATAATATCATCTATCAAATGCCTCATTTAGGAAAACACTAAATAACCATGTAGGAACACTAAGGCTCATTGAAGCACACTTTGTCATTATCATTCTAACACACATGCCACCTCATCAACATCAATAGACTCCTTGGAGACATCACTAAAAAAATCTATAACAATATCGCTCTTTGTCATTGATTTTAAACACCAATACAAAGCTTATGCTCAGACTCTATCCCTTTCTTCAGGTACTTTATCCTCCTTTGACATAATGACAATATGGGATAAAATTCAAATATTGTGAACCTTGAAAGCATTAAGAGGGAATCTCCCTAAGTCACTTGATCTTAGGAATATTTTATTTGAGAATATTCAAACCATTCTCAACAATGATAATAAATACAATTGTCTCCATTCCTTCTCTCTCATATTCAACTATATAGCCCTCTGATCGTAGGACTTGATCAATTACAAAGTTACCCCTTTGTTTATGAATGATGATTCAATACATTATCAAAGCACCTAACTTGGTTTTATCAAGTCATCATCACAACCTAGTTGAGTTCTAATTTATAATAGACATCACAATATATTCAATCATGACTGAAGCATCTCACATATATTCCTTATCACGTCATACAGAGCTCTTTAATCCATTCACACTATTTGAGTTAGCTCCCCCTAACTCCATCTACATAATTTTTAGACATTTTTCATGATATGAAAGATATGACAATAGGTTCTCCTCATCCTTCATATTAACCTTATCTTATAGTCTTTCAACATTTGATCAATCAATTTGAGAAATCAAAATTAACAAGATTTTACCTTTAGGACCAAAAACCTTGAACACACCTCAAGCACACATGAATGAGATCAACATTAATTTATAATAAATATTAAATATTGATACTTCATCATCCTTCATTAGACACCTATAAAATTACATTCCCCAATTTCATACATTGCACATACTGCCAACATTCATTCATGACAAAGAAAACTAAACTAGGCTCAACCATGCATTAAAAACATGAAAATAATAGATGAAAACATTGCATATCATCCAAATAATGTTTATTTATCTCCATATACCAAAAATTGAGTAAATATAATCATGAACACACACCTTAGGGTTTATAGACATTAAACCCTTAAGTCACTACATACACAACACTTATGTCACCTTGACAAACCAACTCCAACTAGGAGCACTCATTTCTTTCCTTATAGACACTTAAAAATAACACCACAACACTACTTACTTCTTTACTGAGAGGATTCTCTTAAGAAGCATATAAATAGACCATGCTACACCGAAATTCTTTAAAACAAAGTGTAGCTACTAGTGGCCCACAATTTCTCATGTTCCTTCTCCTCCTTGGTCATCATATACTTGTAGTTTTTCTTCTTATTTTTAGGATTAAGATAAGTAAAATGCTAATTCACTACAATTTTCTCCTTTTTTTAGGATTGAAGTGAAAATACATGGATACAACAAAGATTCATGACATATCTTTTCAACTAAATAATCATCCTTATAGCTTAGATCCTCATCACTAGGAACAACAAATTGAAGTTATATGCATGATACTTGCTCAAAAATAGTAGGATATTCAATTATATCTATACTTACTTCATAAATATCCTCAACTAACACCTTGGACTTCAATTTGAGCTTGTTATTTTCATTCTCAACATGAGAAGACACTAAGAGTCCTTAACATTCTCTAACCTTTGTAACATTCTCCACCATGGTGAATAGATTGCTTGGACCTATAAAATCATTATGATTCATACATATCACCTTTGATATCCATGAGTTAACTTGCCTTTTTTATTGAAATCTAGAAGATTTATTAAACCTATTCTAACTTATAGGCCTTTGCTTGTAGAACCTAGTAATGTGACCCACATCATGGTAATTACAACACTCAAACTTACTCATACCTTTTAAATAATGACCCCATCATAGTTCCATGTAAAATAATTTATAATAGGTTTCTTGAATTCTATAACTATATGCCCAAACTAATTACAAGTATAAAATTGAATACGAGATGAATTGACAAACCTTATGTCATTGGGTTGCATTGATGGTCTTCTCACCTTTATGTTCTATATATTATTTTCTTCAAGATTCTTTTATCCTTTGGATTTCTTCACATCAATAGTACTTGTATATGTATTTATATCCTTTCAAGCTTTCTGCTTCTTTACTCATGATTTTCTTTTAGCTTTGAAGTTGTCATATAAATTAGCAGATGTAGTGGTTATGTGTCTTTTCCCCTTTTCATATCTAAGACTAGATATTTATTTTAATGGTTTTTGAGAGTTGATCAATTCATAAAAAATGTATGATCCTAATTTTAACTTTAGACCTTTGTTTATTTGTTCTTTACCTTTATCAAATTCTTTTCTCAAGACCACTATTTCTACTTCTAACTTCATGCATTCATTAGATTTAAATTGTAGTTTAATTTTTACTACATATTCTAGTCTTTTATCCTCTTCAACTTGTGTCTTTAGGCTAACTACCATCTGATCAAAATTTTCAAGACCTTTGGATAGTTTTTCAATTTCCTTTTGTGCTAGCTTCTTCTACCTTCAATTCTCTTTTCTCAACATGTCAATCTCATCTACAGAATAGATGAGTTCACACACTAGATCTACCCCTCCTTCCTCTTCTTAATTACAGTATATAAATTCTTATTTTTCATGATCTACAGAATATTATCTTGATGCCATGAATATGACTTCATTTCCCTCAACTACAAAAGCACAATCTTGGTCATCATCTGAACTATTAATATCATCTAATGAATCATTATCTTCTCTTATGTATAGACCCTTCTTATTTTTAAAGAAGTTCCTCTTCTTTAAGTTTTGGGGTTTCATCTTTTCACAATTCTCTTCTTGATCAAAGTTATAATTTTTTTTGTAAGGTCTTTTAGCATCAAAATTTCTTACCCTACCATAGTTAGAGTATTTAAAGGGTAAATTACCTTTTTACTTTCTAGACCCTCTTCTTAATATTCTGATAAAGTTAGATTCTTCTTCATTAGTCTCCTAAGATTTGGATGTAGATGCTTCTAATTTTACTTGATTGGATGCTTTGAAAGAAACTTATCCTTCAATGGTATCTATTTCTCCCATTCTCATCTCATAGGGTATGAAGGTTCCATGTTACTCATCTATAGCGAGCTTATCTAGATTTCTTGCTTCCCCTATTATAGAGATTTTAGAGTCATACCTTGATGTTAGAGATCTTAGAACCTTTTTGACAATGAATAATGTTAATCATGAGATTTAATGAGAGGGGGGGTGAATCAGTATATATATCTTATAAAACTTTCCCTTAATAAAACATTCAAGATATTTAATAAAACTCAATTAATAAACATCACACAAGAAAGAGAGAGACACCAGATATAACGTGGAAACCCAATTTGAGAAAAAACAAAGAGAAAAATCTCAAGTATATTAGTGAGAAAAAACCCATAGGAGCACCATACCCCTTTGCCAAGTAACAACCTCAACTACAATTCATGAGCACCACCCCACAGGAGCTTCAAACCCCTTTGTCGAGCACTAACCCAGCTATCATTCATGAGCACCAACCCACATGAGCATCATCCACTTTGTGTAAACCATAAACCTATCTCTCAATGTTGCTAAATCAATAAATGATAGTTCAATACAACATCTCTTTCCTCTCTCTCACCTTTGCTCTTCTAAGCTAGATAATACAATATCAAATTAACCTCTCACACTTCCACATTTACAAATGGCTACTCAAGCCTTTATTTATAGCTTTCCAAATGACCTTTGGCCTTCCCCCTTTGTGACCTTTCATTCCTCATGGAAAATGGCACCACTATTGGGTGACCCTTCATATCCAAGCATTTGAAAAGTCATGTGGTGACCCTTCATGACCAAAAATGTCTTTCCCACTTTTGTCCTTATCTTTGGTGACTTTTCGTATTCCTTTAAGTGTCCCTTCATGAGAAATTCTCCCTTTACTCTTTTGTCTTCACTTAGTGACTCTTGGTATTCCCCAAGATGACTCTTCATGGGAAAATGCATCCCATCCTTCTTTTGTCTTTATCCTATGACTGTTCAGCTTCTCCATAGGCCCTTATTTTGTATCATATGCAACCAAAAATATATTTGTTAATATTAAATAAATAATAACTCATATTAGCCATGATAAATAAT
This sequence comes from Torreya grandis, assembly GCA_037957365.1. Lineage (NCBI taxonomy): Eukaryota > Viridiplantae > Streptophyta > Pinopsida > Cupressales > Taxaceae > Torreya > Torreya grandis. The sequence goes on along the minus strand of JARHVA010003294.1, from coordinate 574,015 downwards.
ATTAAATGCAATGGGGCCTTTATCACCAATAATACTAAACCTTTGACATCAATGAAAATATTTCCAACAATCTCCCCCTTTGTCATTGATGGCAACCTCAATCCTAAAACTGCCACATCCTGTCACTTGCACATACTATCATCTGAAAGCATACAGTGACTCCCCCTTACTGTAGCAACCTATACCTATTTCCTATACCTATTTTTTGCACTTGTACTTGTACTTATTATTCTCCCCCTTTGACATCAATGGCAAAGGGCGTACCTGGAGCTAACACTTAGCTCCCCCTCACTTGATGCTGAACCTTAATGGTAGGAAGTAAGGGAAGTTACTCCTAACTTCTCTCACAGATACTCAAATGTGTCTTTTGGTAGTGCCTTTGTGAAAATATCTACAATCTACTTTGTAGTACTAATATATTCCAACTTAACCTATTGATCTGCAACCTACTCTCTCAAAAAGTGATATCTAATGGGAATATGTTTTGTTCTTGAATGCATCACTAGATTTTTTGAAATATTTATGGCACTTGTGTTATCACAAAAAATAGAAATAGGTTCATCATACTTTACCTTGATATCTTCCAAAGTTTTCTTCATCCAAAGCACTTGAGTAAAACACAATACTACTGCAATATATTCTGCTTCAGCTGTAGAAAGTGATACTGAGTTCTGCTTCTTGCTTAGCCATGATACTAAGCTATCACCAAGGAAGAAAGCTCCTCCACTTGTACTCTTTCTTTCATCTAAGAATCTTACCCAATCTGAATCTGTATAAGCAACTAAAGTGAAATCTTTACCTATGGGATACCATAATCCATAATCCAATGTCCCTTTGATATATCTAAATATTCTTTTCACTAACTAAACATGACTATCTCTTGGAGATGACTGATATCTTGCAACCATACCTACTGCATGCATGATGTCTGCTCTCGATGTTGTCAAATATAAAAGACTACCAATCATGGATCTATACAAAGATTGATCTATAACAGGTGAATCTTCATCCTTGCTCACCTTATTTCCTATACACATAGGTGTGTCAACTAGTACACAATTTTCAAAACCAAATTTCTTCAACATTTCCTTGGCATATTTACTTTGAGATATAAAAATTCCTTTATTTGATTGAAATATTTGTAATCCTAAGAAAATGATAATTCTCCAAGCATAGACATCTCTAATTCTTTTTGCATTCTATCAGAAAATTCTTTTGTCATCTTTTCAATATTTCCTCCAAAAATGATATCATCAACATAAACCACAACAATCAATTGATGCTCACCTTCTGTTTTGATGTAAAGATTACTATCAGTAAATCCTCTCTTGAATCCTTGATCTTGTAGGTACTTATCAAGTCTTGCATACCAAGCTTTGGGAGCTTGTTTTAATCCATACAATGGTTTCTTCAATCTGCCTACATGATTACTAATATTTGAGAGAATAAACCCCTCAAGCTGTTCAATGTAGACTTCTTCAAGATTCTCATTTAGGAAGGTAGATTTGACATCCATCTAAAATACTTTGAAATTTTTAAATACTGCATATGCAAGAAACATTATAATAGCCTCTAACCTTGCTACTAGTGCAAAAGTTTCTTCAAAATCTATTCCCTCAATCTGAGCATATCCTTTACATACTAATATTGCTTTATTTTTGGTTACTTCTCCATTTTCATTCAACTTATTTCTATAAACCCATTTTGTTCCTATCACATTATGATCTTTTGGTCTAGGCACTAATTCCCAAGTATCATTCTTTTCTATCTGATCTAATTCTTCATCCATAGCCTTAACCCAATGCTCATCATGTTTGGCTTCTGAAAAATTTCTAGGCTGAATTTTAGATAACAAAGAGAAATTAACTTGTTCAGATTCACTTACCATCATTCTTTTGGTGCGAATTCCTTCTTTTATATCCCTGATGATGTCACTTTCATTATGATTTTTTTGAACATATTTGGATGGACTCTTGGTGCCCTTTTTCTCCTTTTCCTCATCTTCATCTGATTCTTTAAAGCCTTCCTCTTTAATGATTTCAGGAATGTCTACTGGATCACTGATCTTTTGTGTTCCATCTTCTTCTATCCTGACACTTGTACTTTAAACAATTTTCTTGGTTCTTTTGTTATAACATTTATAAGCTTTACTTTTTCAAGAATAACCAAGAAATATACCTTCATCTGCTATGGATTCAAACTTACCAAGTTTTTCATCGGTTCTCTTTATGAAGCATTTGCTACCAAAAACTCTGAAATAATCCACTATTGCTGGTTTGTCTTTCCATAGCTCATAAGGAGTTTTGTTGCTTTTGACTCTTAATAGAGCTCTATTATGAATATGTGCTAATGTACTAACTACTTCTCTCCAATATTTATTTTCTATCTTGGATTCATTTAACATTGTCCTCTCCATCTCTTGAACTATTCTATTTTTCCATTCAACTACTCCATTTTGTTGTGGAGTTCTTGCTGCTGAATACTATCTCTTTATTCCATGATCTTCACAAAACTCAATAAATTGATCTGACATGAATTCTCCTCCTTGATATGATCTTAGACACTTAATCTTCATATTAGTTTCATTCTCAACTAATGCTTTGAATGCTTTAAAGTGTCTAAAAGCTTCCAATTTTTTCTTTAAAAACATTATCCAAGTCATACGTGAAAAATCATCAATAAGCAACATGAAATATTTATCACCTTGAATACTTTGAGTCCTCATGGGTCCACATAGATTAGTGTGAACAAGCTCTAGCATTTGAGTGGTAGAGTACTCTTTTGTTTTGAACTGCCTTCTAGCCTGCTTCCCATGTTGACAAGGTCCACAAAGGGTGTTAAATGGCTTTGTAATCATTGGAAGATTCCTGACAGTTTGCTTCTTGCAAATTTTGACAATATTTTCAAAATTTATGTGCCCCATTCTCTTGTGCCATAGCTAGCTTTCTTCAATCTAACTCAAACAAAAGTTTTGACCTTTGATGTCTGATAGCATATATAAGTTATTACTTGTTCTCTGAGCATCTGCAATTAATACATCTAAATCTTTTCTTCTAATTTCACAACCTTCTACATAAAACTTTAGTGTGTGCCCCTGATCACACATTTGACTTACTATCAAAAGATTATGCTTAAGACCTTCTACATAGAAAACATTTTCAATTTTAGTTCTACCATTATCTAAACTTAGTGTACCTTTTTCGGCAATTATGGCAGTAGTATTGTCCCCAAATTTCACTGTGCCACCATTGATCTTCTTTAGGGTTATGAACTTGATCTTGTCTCTTGTCATGTGCCTCGAACATCCGCTATCAATAAAACATGGCTTTTCTTCATTTCTTGCATGCAGAGCTGTCTGGACCAACATAGAACCTTCAGATTGTTTATTCTACCATGTCTAAACTTTTTTCTTGATGAATGGAGCCCTGAAACTCTGGTCCTTCTTGACTGACTCGAACATGATTCTACAATACCAAGCTATGTGTCTAAATTTGTTACACTTGTAACAAATTATGGTCTCTTCATCAAAGCTTGATAGAGGAGCAAAAGAGTTATAGCTTCTGCTTGACTCTACATGACCTCCTTTTCCTTATTTTTGAGATTGTTAGCTCTTTTTCTGCATTCTAATTTATTATGACAATATCCATTACAATAAAAATAGTAACCATAAAAATAGGACCTATTTTTGAATCTCTGACCTAATTGCCTTTTATAGCTTTGTTCCTTCCAGCCTTCTTTGTCCTCTATATTATCCATTCCTTCCCTTCTTGTTTCTTTATTTGTAAGAGCTTCAACATAGATCTTCTTCTTTTCAAAACTGATACCTATCTTATCTGATATTTCCTTTTGACTTTCTAATATCTTATTTAGCATATTAGTGCTATTCTCAAATTTTGAATCATTGACTATTTTATTAGTGACTGCTTTCTCAATCTCTTCTTTTAAAGAGGCAATTTTAGTAACATACCTTTCACATTCTTTCCTTGATATTTCCAACTGTGCCATCAGATCTTCAATTATCTCCTTTGACTCCTTGTCATTTTTCTTGATTTGATGCTTTAATCTTCAAGTTTTATTTTCAATAATTTTCAACTCTTATAAAGCACACATGAGTTCTCCTTCCATATTCACTTCAGCTTCATCGTCTTCTTCTTCTTGATCAACTATTATTTTTCTTGCAGAGGCACCTTTATGTATGGCCATCTTGTGCTTTCTTGATCTACCTTCAAGCTGTAAAATTTTTCAAAAATGAACCTGCTCTGATACCAATTGTTAAGCATGAGATATACTAAGAGGGGGGGTGAATCAGTATATATATATTATAAAACTTTCCCTTAATCAAACATTCAAGATATGCAATAAAACTCAAATAATAAACATCACACAAGAAAGAGAGAGACACCAGATATAACGTGGAAACGCAATGTGGGAAAAACCATGGAGAAAAATCTCAAGTATATTAGTGAGAACAAACCCATAGGAGCACCATACCTCTTTGCCAAGTAACAATGTCAGCTACAATTCGTGAGCACCACCCCACATGAGCTTCAAACCCCTTTGCCGAAACCTAGTTATCATTCGTGAGCACCAACCCACATGAGCATCATCCACTTTGTGTAAACCACACACCTATCTCTCAATGTTGCTAAATCAACAAATGATAGTTCAATACAACATCTCTTTCCTCTCTCTCACCTTTGCTCTTCTTAACTAGATAATACAATATCAAATTAACCTCTCACACTTCCACATTTACAAATGGCTACTCAAGCCTTTATTTATAGCTTTCCAAATGACCTTTGGCCTTCCCCATTTGTGAACTTTCATTCCTCATGGAAAATGGTGCCAATCTTGGATGACCCTTCTTATCCAAGCATTTGAAAAGTCATGTGGTGACCCTTCATGACCAAAAATGTCTTTCCCACTTTTGTCCTTATCTTTGGTGACTTTTCGTATTCCTTTAAGTGTCCCTTCATGAGAAATTCACCCTTTACTCTTTTGTCTTCACTTGGTGACTCTTGGTATTCCCCAAGATGACTCTTCATGGGAAAATGTGTCCCATCCTTCTTTTGTCTTTATTCCATGACTCTTCAGCTTCTCCATGGGCCCTTATTTTGTCTCATATGCAACCAAAAATATATTTGTTAATATTAAATAAATATTAACTCATATTAACAAAGATAAACAATATTAAATGCAATGGGGTATTTATCACCAATAATACTAAACCTTTGACATCAATGACAATATTTCCAACAAATAATCATTTCATATCTTCTCTAAGGCCTCTGATTGCATTGAATATTTCATTTACTTTGATGAGGTAATATAAAATTTTCTCTTCTTCATTCATTTTAAGGCTTTCAAACTTTCCTTTATATGTTTGTAGCTTAACCTACTTTACCTTATCATGACCTTCATATATTCTATTTAACTTGTTTTAAATATCTTGTGCATTTTGACAATGCATCACTTTGATAAACTCTAATTAAGATAATCCACAAAAAAATGCAATCTTAGCCTTGTCATTGTTATCATATGCCTTCTTAGTAGCCTAATCAGTGGGATTTATGGTAAAAGTCATAAAACCATTTACAATAGACATCCAAACATCAAACACTAATGAAGATAAATATGCTTCCATTATAATGCTCCAAAATTCATAGTTTGATCCATTGAAGAGAGGTGCTTTATTTGAGGAAGAGCCTTCTTGACTAGCCATTTGTGTTCACCTTCCAAGATCTACCTGAGTTGATTAATCTTCTTCTAAATAACCAAGGTTCTAACACCAATTTTTAGAAGACATCTATATACTGATGGAGGGGTAAATCAATAGATTGACTTAGTCATTTTTGAAAACTTTTAACGTAGACTAAAAATATATACAAACATCACATAAACACAAATATTCAAAACACTAGATATACCATTGAAAACCTAATATGAGAATAACCACCATGAGAATAGCTACTAGAATCTATTTTTCTAATCTAGCCCCATAATCAAGAACCTCAATGGTTACAATGTTTAAGGTAACTAACCCTAAGGATACACCAATCCCATAATTTAAGAGTACCTAATCTAAGGAAGCACCAACTCCCTAACTGAGAACCAACCTAACTTATGTTATTGCACCTAATAATTAGATATATGTTATGGAGATACAACTCTAGATTAAAAATTTTATTCATAAATGAATCCACTTATAATTATCTATTATAGGTTTGGTCTATAACTATTCATGCTTTTCACATCTCTCTTTTTTCTTCTCTTCTCTTCAATGCCCCTCTATCTCTATGTCTCTATATTTCTCTATTCGACATAATTCAATTAAACCAGTAACATTTTCCTATATCCTAGATGACATATATATAAGCATTCAATCTAGAGTTTCATATATTATCTATGTTCACACTTGTATTCTAACATAACACACTCAATTATGTTGGACTTTAGTTCCTAGATGACTTTTGTATCTTAGATGACATATATATATATATATATATATATATATA
>JARHVA010003294.1:437500-565000 GCA_037957365.1 Torreya grandis | reverse complement strand
TATGTTGGACATTAGTTCCTATATTTAACAATAATTTTCCCACATGTTGAACTCATGCTACACCTCCATTATTCTTGGCATTATTACTATTTTTATCGTATACTAGACTCTATTTTTGACGCTCATGTCATATAACACAAATTTGATCGATTATAGTAATCAATTTCATTTTTTGTTTCATATTTTATGGCGTAATTGGAAGTTCCTCCACTTGACCATTGTGATGACCAACCCTTTTAATACTAACCATTAATCTTAGGTTGCATGTCATGATTTGATGGTCCTCATTCAAATTTATCAACTTTAAAATGTATCAATTATATCAAGTTTTGACAGTCTCATGCTCTCTTCTAGATGAATATACGCTTCCAAGATTTAATGTTCCAAATTTAAAATGTATTTGTTAGATCTTTAGATCCAAGATACTATGTGATATTAGATATTCAAAATTGAATGAATTTCACCTATACTAGTCATTAAACATCAAGCTCTTAATCTCATCTCACTACTTCCTAAGTCTTTATAATGAATACATTCTATTGATCTTGTCAAAATAGCTCAGTATTTAAATTGCCTCTATGTAGATAAACATTTAACACTTTATCACATTTAGTCTACTCACTCCATTAGATATTCATTACATGATCATCTAATCACCATTATATCTTCTAAAAAGATTGATCTTTATCTTGGCTTAGCATTAAACTTCAACCACTTCTCCTCATCTTGTTGCATCCTAACATCTTAGAATAAATGTTCTCTTTTGATCTCTTCAATAGTTGATCAAAATTCACCTTGTGTAAATTTGAATAAGTATGGGAACTATTGTAATATATCTATGAGGTCAGCTTCATACCTTCTTATCTTTTGCTTTGGTCAACCACATATTATAAAATTTGGACCATATAAACTAAATAGAATCCTAAACAAAACCATATACTCATTTATTACTAAATAATTCACACATGAAATATATAATTCCATTAATCTTATCACATAGAATATTTTTCCACATAGCCAACTATGCATAGAACTACTTGGAAGGGTAACTTTTTTTTTGCATATTTTTTATTGTGCTTAGTTGCATGACTTGAAATTTGGTGCATAATATATTATCACATAGGGGATTCCATCCATATATAAATATGATATTAAAACATTCATTTATGCAAGATATTACATTATAAAAATTCATTCTTAGATCTTATTGACATATGTAAATTTGACTTAAGTGTGGGAAAACACTATCAAAATGCTTGGGAGCCCAACTTTGCACATGCATATCTTTTGTCGCACTAAATCATGTGACTTGAGATTTAAGACATAAAAACTAATAATAAAAACAAATAAACCCATATTATAATTTTATCTTAACACATCCATGTGTAAGAATGATTACCTCATCAACATGTTTAGTTGGCTCTGCTTGAACAATTTTGCAAATTTGGCTATGTATGGAAACTTAGTGAATTCTATTTGAGTAGCCAACTTTGCATCTTGATATATTTTATTATGCTTCATTACATGGCTTAAAATATGGTAGATAATAACTAGGGACTAATGTGACTATAACCATATGACCAACTCCCCCAAACTCATACATATATAGAAATGGTAACATCAACAAACTACCTATTCAAATTTTTTGCCACTAGACCCAAAATTTATAGATGAAACAAAGAAATACCAGATGATATCCACTCACTTTCATACTCATTATAAGTACTCTTGACACCCTATATGTATTTTTAAACATGTCTATACCAACAATATCATCCATCAAATTTATCACTTAGGTAAACACTGAAGAACCATGTAGGAACACTAAGGCTCATTAAAGTACACTTTGTCATTATCAATCTAGCACACATTAAACCTCTTCAAAATCCTTGGAAACTTTTGATACATCATTTAAAAACATATAAAAATATCACTATTCAAATCTCTTAAGTAATATAGGAAATCAGTTTTTTGGGTTGGCTTTACAAATACTTAAATGTTATTTCATGTCTTTTAAAAGTGAAATTTGAAATCAGTCATGAAATCACAAGGAGCCCTTTGAATAGTAGTTAGTTATTCAAAAAAGGAGAGGTTTTCACCCTTATATCAAAATTTTATGCATAGTGTAGTTCCTAAGTCATCCCAAATATGAATGGAATTGGGAGGTAAGATTCTGTACTATTATAAGGCTTAACCCTTAAAAGAGGAGAAAAAAATTCAGATTTCAACATTATCTTATACTACATTATGAAATGAAAAAATATTATCAATGTCTTGTATATGTTTCTATAGGAGTTATGGAAGTTTCACTAGTAAAATATATAAGGTTTTTCAAAATTGAGGTGGATATATCATCGTATCGGGCCAATTTAAGTGGGTTGTCTCCATTGAAGGTTACAAAATTTTAATTTATTAGAGGCATAATAGGAGGTATGAAACTAATATGTGTATGTTTAGGAGATGAAAACATATTTTCAAGATATACTCTAGTGTAAGGAACAACCAATCTTGATTTATTTTTATATGTAAATGATAATTCTTGCAAGTCAGCTTTCTTACCTTTAGTAGATGATCTTGTTTATATCTTTGGCATACGTAAACCTCAATTTATTAAATTCATAATCTAGTGGAGTTACATTTGAAATGTGTGTGAGACTCATATAATGATTGATAATAATAGCACCAATATCTTTAGTAATAATTTTAAGGTCCCATCAAGCAAGCTAAAAACTATTATCACCTAGATTTTGCACATGTGTTTGTGTTATAGCGTGTTTTGTAGAAATATAATGATATAATGGAATAACCTCAAAGATGTAGGAATTCAGTGAATTGAGGTAAACCTATAGAGAAGGATATGTTCCTTTCACTAAGTTTAGTGTAACTGATAAATTACCATATCATGTGGAAACTCCATTTCTTAGTAATCTTACTTCTAAACTAGGACTTGATTGTGGGAAAAGAGTTTTAAAAAATAAATTTAAAAAACATAAAATGGTGATCGCACCAAAAAAAATTAGTGTATTTTAATGATTGATTTGAATGAACACATCATAATAATAAATATTTTGAAATTTATTGGAGCACAAACTCATGAAAATATGAAACCAAAGGTAATATTGAGTATTCACTAGATAAGGAATAAGATTATTTATTTTTAATCAAACAAGTATGAATAAGGTATGTGTGCTCACTTGAATATTTTATTGAGTGCTTATTGGTATTTTACCTTGTAAGTAGTATAAGATTTATAGGTAAGGAATGAATAAGGGTTGATCTTATATATATCAATCCCTTTTTAAAATGTCTCTCACTAAATAACTTAGGATGACCTTTAGGATATGTTTCATTTAAAAATTTGATGTCTTTTGGGAACTATATACTTTGTAGGAAAAGTGGAAACTTGCATCAAAATAGGTGTCTATTTGGGGCGTAAGTCTCTAGGAGGCTAAAAAATAGGTATAGGTCAAATTGTTAATGAAGAATAATGATTAGATTTAGATATTTTTACATAGTATAAAAGGCCTGATCATTAAGATAATAGTGGTTATACTAAGAGATAATCAATTTAAGCACAAATATATAGTGAACATGAGACTTTTAGTAGTGGGTATGTCTATAATTTAAAGGTATAGTCATGATGGATATTTTTCATGTGTAAAAGAGTAGATTACTACATAGATTATATTTTAATATCAAAAATAGGTTGTCCCAATCATCTAGTGTGTCAAGGGCATGGGAATGAGGGCATATAAATAAAAATTAGGGATAATATCATTTATCATCTGATATTATTATGTACCTATAAAGTATAATATTTAATATTGTTAAAATATAGCCTATTCTTCCCAAAATTCAAATCATTCACTAAGAGTAGTCATCAGCCAAGTTTAAAATACACCAAGTCATATCTTCAACATTGTTAATATAAAATCTATATTTTTAGCTGCATCCATATAGTGAAATATCAAAATTATACATCAAAACTAATATGAATAAATAATTATGGCTTGAATTACCTCTTCAAAGTAATGAATACATAACCAATGATCAATCATCAATGTGGTTGACTATGGTTGGCTCATCCCAATTATACTTTCTTAATTTTTATATGTTTTCATCCTTGATAAGTTGAACTATAGTTTCAAGGATAAGGAAATTTGAATTTTGGAGTTGTGAATGTAGTTTAGGGTCACTAATAATACACATATAAAGACATATTATATATGCACGCCATAATTTGAAATCATAGATAGATAAATTTTTCTAAGATAATAATGTTACAATCAACCACTACCATAGACATTTATATCTAGGCCTAATGGTATTGACCCTATGTGCAAAGATGCATGTTCTATATCTAGATGAACTACATGCCTAATTAATTTTTTTCCACTATTAGAACACATCATAGTCAATAATTCATAAAATAAAGATAAGTATCCTAATCTCCTTAGTACATTCCATAAATATTAAATAACATTATCATATCAGTCTCAATTAGTTACATTCAAATTTATGCTTGATTGAGATATATTACATTATAAATTAATCATTCAATTTTGTCTTATTATGATTAAAACTAATCCAAAAATATTTTAAATAAGAAGGTATAGTTTGGTTTAGATTATCAGTTTGCTACATATTATGGTAAAAAAAATTAAATATTGAGATAGATTATAGGGAACCTGTAATGCATTTACATACATCTTATAATAACACAAGTTATAATTTTTGATTTTATCATTTTTGGGACAAATTGGAATATATATTTTATTTTATCCCTTATTACATTGGGATAGTTGATCAAATTATGAGGTGTGAACATTGTTCATGCACACACTATTTTAGTGTTTTCTAATTTTAATTTGGCATTGATGATAATGAGGGTAAGTTTATTAATATAATATATGTTTGTAATGGTTGATTAAATATAGATATTATTCCTAGTATTCCATATTGAGGTTTAAGATTAGTTACATGACTAGTGCAGTTGAGATTTTATGTCGTTCAATGGCTTATAACTACCCCTTTATGAGTTCTAGGTGTTTTATCTTCCCAAACCATGATATGAATAGAGGAACTTTCCTTGACACATAATAACCCTAATTAAATCATCCATTATGTAATATTCACCCCAATAGCCAATTATATATAGGGAACCATATCTTTAATAATTTATAAGGAAACATAGTTCACCCACATGTAGGTGTATTCCTTACTTTCTCTTCAAATTTTAAAATGTTTCAGTTGATAAATTTTTTTTATATTACATTCCATATATTGACATTGGGTTTTTCATGTTCATTTTAGGTTTACATGGAGTAAGATGCACACTTTTATCCTTATCCCAAAGAATAAGTGTATTTACTCACTAAATTACATATATTTATCCTTCTACTCTAACATTGATTTAATTTTAAAAATTAAAATAAAATTAGGGAATTTTTAAACACTAAAACATGGTATTAAACTCTTTTTAATGTCAGTGATAACCTATATTTACATTTCATGACTTTTGACTACACACAAGGCTATTAAAAACCCTTGTCTCCTTTACAAATTCCTTTTATGGACCCAACCTTCCTAAATTTCTATCATTCACCTAAAGGAATTTAGCAATCTATGGTTAATATACTTATTATCATTACTAGACTATATAATAATAGTTGGATAATTGTTCTTGTATTTTTATATACCTTTATATATCAAAGATTCCACCAAGTTCTAAGATGGAACATTAAAGGCATTGAAACTTGAACAAAGCAAAGTGGCATATGAGCAAGCATCTATGAAATACAAATTGAGAGTGTAAAAATTCAAATACTCCATGTATTCATCTTTATTATAGATTTTAAAATAGGTGAGATGAGAATTAAGTGCCCCTATAATAGTTGAAATAGATCCTAGAATAGGCATGTGACTCTCACCAACTAGTTAATAATGATGATAAAGTGTAACTCCCTATGATAAATGACACCTCAACAAGATAAACCAAATGAGGAGGAATAATCCAAATAAAATAAATAAATGAAAAATAATATCCTACACTAACAAAAACACTATTCTTTTTAATTTATGAGGAACAATCCAAGTTGATGAGGTACCAACAACTAGGTCTGATGAGGTACCCATGTACAAATAAAATCTCATAAAGTGTAGAAAAAGATAAAACACATAAGAGTAAACCCACCATCCCTACCAAAAAATAGAAATAAAATAATAAGAGAGAGATAAAGAGTCCAACTAAATATGATGATAAATTAATCCACACTCTAAGTACAGCTTACAAGATGACCAATGTTGATAATGAGATCCTCTTCTTGAAGATTGAAGAAGCTTTATCTATATTAAAAAAAATTCTTCCCTTTTCCAAAGGAATAACATGATGTGTGTACTAAACCTTTTTCCATTCCACAATGAAAGATAAAGGTAGTAGTACAAATATCTCTAAATATGGTCCAAATATGATGTGTGGCATATGTCTAGCAAGAGCATGTACATGAACTAAATGTAATGCCATTGAAGTAGAACTATGAGAATAAATACATGAAATATTAATTTAAATAATTAACATGTGAAGTGTGGAGTATGTATCTTCAACTAAAGAAGGATAATCCAAAGTAAGAGATGAGTTGTTTATCCTCTCAATAGGTGTGCTCTCATTGAAAATATTAGAGTCATAAGAAATGTAAATCTGTGATGGATCTATAAGAGTAACATTCTATATAGGAATGAATTTATAATATAAAATAGAATAATTAAGGTTTGTTAGAATCTCATTTTATATTGGTGGCTTAACAAAAAGAAGAGCATTTTCCATTAGGAATGTGTCATCACAAGAAATAAAAGTAAGAGGAGAGAGTACAATAATATCTAAAGAGACAATATCAAGAGGAGGAGTGATATAAATATCATCAAAATATATGAAAAGAAACTGAAGAATGATCTAAATAGTGTAGGAAAACTATGTATGCTCCACATGGTAATGAAGATCCATGGAAACATTAAATTTTAAGAGACCAAGAACCTTGTCAAAAGTGTTATCCCACTTATTGTATTAATCCAAGATAGAAAGTGTAGGAATATGTCCATATAAAAATTAATTATGATTATTGTTTGATCAAGTGTTTTATATATATATATATGCAAACCAATAAGCATAATTGTTATTTCTAAGAATAACTACTAGTGTAGAATAAAATCTCCTTGTTAGATGGTATCTCTCAAGTATAGTTGACATGACTTTGAATAGAGACACCAAGGAAGTGAAAATTAATAACCCCCATATGTTTTCAAGTTAAAATCACTCTCAAGTAAATATATTCTAGGATTAACTATTAATTAATCCATGAATGAGAGATCTATCTTTAATTTTAATACAAGTACTAGTACATTCTCTAGGTATGGATGTCCAACTCAGCTGATAATGCATATAGACAAGTAAGATCAAATAATTCACAAGTAAAAATTCAAATAGGGTAAGTAGGATGTCAAAATATATTGATAATTAATCCAATAAGAACAAAAAAGTTAAATGTGAGCATAAAATGAGAGAAGGAATATAAATTGGTTTGACTGTGATGGGGTTTGTTCACCTACCAAATCAGGCCTCACCCTCCTTTGACAAGGAAAAAAATTCTATATGACAAAATAAATAACCTTTTACAATATATTATTACAAATCTCAATCATAATATATTGATTTTCTACAAAAAATATTAAAAAATACCTTTTAAAAAAGGCCCCCCTCTACCATTATAATGTTTTTATACCAAAAAAGAAATAATCATGCCCCCACATGTCATAAGACCAAAAATAAATAACCCATTACAATATTTTTGAAAATATATATATATATATATATATATATTACTCACCATGGCATCTCCACTATAATTGTCTCCATCATTATTATAATACACCTTCCAGTCAAAAATATTTATCAAAAGCTTACACTAGAATAAAACGCATGGCATATTTTTACTTTAAAAAGATTAAATAAAACTTTGACCTTTGTTTTAAATAAACTCACAACTACAAAAACAACTCTAAAATTATAAAACACACAAGTTATAATCCCATAGTTTGAATATGGTCTATCATGTCCAAGGAAATAAAGGATGGCTATAAGAGGTTGGCAAGTACCTAGTTGGACTATTACAATAGGTGTAGAAGTGAATGTTTGTTAGTAACATATAAATTCATTTCCATGTAGATGCATTACATAGAGGTAGAGAGGCACGTAAATCTCAAATATGGCATAAGGAAACCACATCTTTACATCAATGGTGAATTCAACATGTTGGTGTTGGTTATGAAACATGATGGTGGTTTGCTATAAATCATGATTCCTCCTCATTGTGAAAATAATGACTCCATACTTTATCTAAGTCTAAACATCCTAATGGTTAGCATATGGTATTTTTTTAACTTGAATTTTGGTAGCATGTAAAAGATTATGAGGTTTAAAAAGGACATTGAAGGTCTAGGCTATAGACTATAGAAAAACATCCTCTTTTCACTATAACTCTAATTTACTCAACACATGATTCACCAGGTTGAAAATATAAATGAAATTTTCTTTTTACTATTTACATTCTTTGAAAATGGTATAACTAGTGTTTAATGGAAGATGAGATGTTTTCAAATATAAAATCATTGACTAGCTATGAAGTTAGCATGCATAATAGAATAATGATGAGGATAAACCAATAAATAAGGGAGTGAGTTCTATTAAATTACCTAAAAACCATGTTAGTCACCTAGTGGATCAATTTCATATCAACCTCAAAGACAAGTAAATGGTGGAAATTTCTTTTTTGCCTCAACGAAAAAAACTATGCAAAAATTATTCCACATAGAAAACTTTGGTAAGATATTTATATGGATAAGACTTTGAATAGAGATGTTGCCAAAATATGAGGAGGAAGAAGCCTATACTCAAAAAAATAAACTCATGATCTCATAATAAACTGAAACATAATAAAAAACTAGACATTCAATTTATCATACTTGATACTCATGTCAAGGATTCTACCAAGATTGAAGATGGAACACCAAATGAACTAAAACTTGAACAAAGAAAATATGTAGATGGGAAAGAAACTATGAAATATAAATTGAGTGTAATAATTTAAATAATCCATGTATTTATATTTATAATATATGTAAAAATATGTGAGATGAGAACTGATCCCCCTAGAATAGTGGTGAAAAAGCTTATAACAAGCATGTAACTCCCACAAACTAGTTAATAAATATGGTCAAGTGTAACTCCCTATGAAAAATGAGACCTAATAAAGTAAAACCACATGTAGGAATAATCCAAATAAAACAAATAAATAGAAAAAAAAATCCTAAAATAACACTATACATACACAAATGAATCTACATTTCCACAATTGTCCATATTCATTAGTGTCATTTGTGTGCCAAGTAATAGTAATTTTTCAAATTTAAATCATATTTAGGAGATAACCTATATGCTCCACATGTTAGTGGAATTGGAAGATACCCAAAGAATAATTTATTTATAAACAATATTTATAATCATGTTTCACTATATATAACTTATTAAGAAAATATCTATACCCATATTCACATTGACAAGGGTTTTTCTAAATATCCAAAATCGTAAATTAGTCTTAAGGGGTAGGAACTTGCCAAGTCTAAATCACTTAAGCTAGGACAATTTTTCCATAATCAAGTTCTGAATTATATATTACAAGTTTAATCCATACTAGTGGATCATGATTGCACACATACACTTAAAGGGAATAATTATGGGTTATTTGATATCCCTCCTTGAAGTATTGGGTATGCAGGTAACACTTAAACATTCATTTGGATGTGGCTAGGGATATATCAACCCATCACTCTTCCCCTTTCTTATAGGTTAACCTAGTTTCAAAAGTAGAACTAGGGTTTTTAAGTTAAAAATGTATTATTAAAGATACTACACACATAGTGAGCTCTTGATATGGCACAAGAAGAGGATTTACAATTAGGCATAGTTTACAAGCATGATTCAGATAAAATTTCGATGCCTAAAATTAGTGTAGGAATACATATCCTAATGGCATTGTCTAAGTATATATATATATATATATATATATATATATATATATATATATATATATATATATATATATATATATATATATATATATATATATATATATATATATATGAGACTATGTCTATGTGACCAAAAAGGATAGAAACAGATCATAAATCAACTAGATAAATTATATACATATGTGTGTGTGTGTGTGTGTGTGTGTGTGTGTGTGTGTGTGTGTGTGTGTGTGTGTGTGTGTGTATGCATATAATTTATCTAGTTGATTCATGATCTGTTTCTATCCTTTTTGGTCACATAGACATAGTCTCATATTAGAACATATTATTAAAACTCTAAGCTCCCTAGTCCTCTTAGCATTTTTCATAAATATTAAAGCATAATTGAACATGTACTTGTAAAATTCATTTTGTTTTTAATTTAAAGATATCTTAGATAATAAAAATATTAAAAAAAAATATCTTGTTTAGACCATTAATTCAAAATAAGGTAACAATGTTTTTGAGTGATTGGAAATGGTTTTGGACTACTTTATGTGTTTTTTATAGTGGTAACTATTTGAAGTGCCTCTCTTATTTTCCCTCTTTGTACACTACTTGAATGCGCATTTTTTTGTTCATGTATCTCTTTTATTCCCTTTAATGGATGCTTTAGTTTTAAAATTTATAGAAATTGATGATTGTATGTACTATGATTTCTCTCATAGACATTATGGACATTATTTTGTTTGTTTATTCTATTTTTAATTATTTGAATTTTATTATCTATGTAATATTTATTTGCTTTTTTATCTAAATTTATATATGATTAGTTCCATTATTTATGTCACACATATTGGTTTTTGATTGTATATATATTTCATTTCTTAATTTTCCATTATCTTTACCATGCATATATTTGAACATACTATTGGTGCGCTTCATAGATTATATATTTATTATTAACACCATGATATTCAAATGCTTACATTGATTACAATTTTCCTATATTGGGTCATACTATTGATTATTCCCTCATTGATTATATGTTTTCCACATTAGGGCATATTTTTAATTATCCCCTCATTACTTACATTGTCCACATTGAGGAATACTATTTTCATCCTTGTTTATAATTCATTGAAAATGCAAGAGCATTCCATTATTAATTTTTCCAATATCATTTACACCCTAGTGGTTATAATCACTTGAAACATATATTTGTTTTGATGATGATATTTTTTCTTTGATTATATCAAAATGCATGTTAAATTCACTTGAAATGATTATTTCTTCTTATGATTTAAATATATTTTTAAAATGGTATGTGTAATCATTTATTTTGAGATAAGTAATATGTGAGGTATCTCACACATTAGTACATGGAATATGATCCATTTATTATACTTTAATCACATGAAAGACAATACTATATAGTTATAATTCACGTGATTATACATTTAGATGTTCACACTAGAGGGTTATAAGAAACAATTTTCCAAGTCTCTTTACAGAAACACATTTAAATGTTATACAAATATGATGGAATTTTTTTCATACCACCAAGTTTTTTTGTTTATAAATTTTATTTTTACTTACCAATTTCAATAGTTTATTTATTATCTATCTATATATATACATTGATATATTTAAAAACATTTATATTTATTTAAAGCATAGTAAATAGTCACACTCTAGATGCATGATCATTGTTGATCATTTTATTACCCTTAGTGGAAGTTAGGATATTTATACAGATTGTGAGGTGACAAGATTTTTTGTTTTTTAGGTTGCATGAGCTAGACTCTATGGTGAGGTAACTTCTCTCTTCCTTTCAAATTTTAGTTCATTATCATATCTAGTATTAACTTCAATAAATATTTACTAGTTTTAGTTTCAAGTTTTTTTTTTGGGAATTCAAGGTGTACTTGTTTACTTTGTTTTGATATGTACATGTACACACACATACAAAAAGTTGGATATTATGTATACAAATAATTTGTGTACATGACTATTTATTTGTTATGGTATTAATATGTTTTTAATAAATGCACCATTCATTTATATAAGGATCTTATTGGCATCTATTCCATTTTATTGGGCCTTGCATTACCTTCCCTTCATTTTTTATCCTTACAACTTTAAATTTGGTTGATAATACCAAAATATAACTTAGGATTCTTTAAAAACCATATATTAGGTATTTGTTTACCCTAGCATGACCCCGCATGTTGCCATAATGTATAAATTATCAGTTAAGGTTTAATGGTCAACCTTCTAGTATTTACCCAATGATGCTAGTCAACCTACCAAGATCAATATATATTATCTTATTTATTATTCCTTTTGTGTCCCTAAATCCAATTTTTATTTTTTTTGGTGTATAATCTCTTATTTTTTTTTATTTCTTTCCTTTTTATGGTCAATTTTTATTTTAATACAGTCTTAATTTGAATTTAATAAGTCCACATATAAAAAATCTCGTTAATTCATTTTCAAAAAAGGATGTCTAAGGAAGCTCCCATGAGTGATTGAACTCTAATTTTTAATCATACTACCATCTATTCAAGTCTATGCACCCTTTGAACTAGGATTGGAAGAATTAGTTAAGAACCATATATAATATACTAGTTTATTGCTTCTCATACATAGAGATAAGGGATAGACTATTCATACAAAATTAAACTACTTTTTAGATGGAATGGACATTTTTTATAAACTATTTAAAAATAATGATTTGAATAAGGAATATTCCTCATAAATACACCCATTAGGATTTTATTACAAGGTAACTGTCATGCCAAAAATTACACATGAATAAAATCACAAAAAATTAGATCAAATCTTTTTTAATAATGTATAATGCACATTCTACGTAACTATATTATACATTTTATATCCCTAATCATGACATCAGACACATAAATAATCAAACAAACTCCCATGCCTAAATGGAAATGGTATAAATGTGCAATAGGTGCACAGTTACTATGTGACCATGCAACCTCCATTTGATCAAATTAGCCTATAGGCTCTCAAATAAGCCTAAAACTCTCTAATAAACCTAGTGTGCCCCATAACCCCAAGGTATTAAATGGATGTGAAACTAAATAGACGTGATTTTGATAAACCATTGGCTAGAATAAATTTTCCTAACTCTTAATAGGGTTCAAGGTGAATTCCCAGCAATTTTAGCCAATCTTAGGGATCAGTCCATGCCTAAATTCATAATTGAATCTAGTTTCAAGTTATATTACATTTTTATTAAAATACTTATAAAATAGGATGATTAAAATTAATATGACCTCAAAATGGTTCTAAAGTGTCCTTTTTAAGCTCCCTAAGGATGCAAAACTCCATCTTGTATGTTGAATTTTTTTTATCTCAATGGTCAAATTCAGTCAAAGATTAGGAAGCCATATAAATTATTATAGAGGGTAATAAAGGTTGCATATCAGTCAATATGTTTCAAACTCATATTTTGGAAAAGAGGAAGGAGGATATTTTAAGATTATTTATCCATAATAATCCATCTTGTCCTTATATATCCTTGGATGACTACCATTAAAGGATTTTATAATCTTTTGACTCTATTTTATTCATTTCAAAAATATATTTTGATACATATAAGCTTGGAGTTAGTTTTATAGATACCCTTCATCTTAGAAATTATTCATCATGTTTTGGGATCCTAGAGTTTCCAAAAAGGTCTTAGGGAGCTTCAATTACCACAACCATTAATGGTTGATAGTAAGGTTAAAGAAAAAACTACTTTTCAATTTAAGTTTAATGATCTAATTTTATTTCACACTATAGTAGAGATAATATTAGGGATGGTTAAATTTTGGGTTAACCCATCCCATGGATTTAATAATATCAAAAACATCAAAAAGGTCTAAAATTACCTATCTTTGACAAAGATGCCATATATTGAAAAATATGTAGTTACAAGCCTTAACATTTCTTTTGTACAAAAGAGGGAGAAAATATGAGGGGGTTATCTTTCAATTTATGCCACATATGGTCTCTTATTTGCTATAATTTATTTCATAAAATATTTAATTCTAGGTCAATTATTTATAGTTAAAATAAGTAACATAGCCTATGACTTAGGCAAGTGTAAAGTTTTTGGAAAATATTAAAATAATAATGAAAAAATGAAATGTTTCAATTAATAAACTATTGTTAAAATTTGATGGTGTTCAGAAAAATTTACCATGTTTAACCACCCCTATATCATTTAAAATTGTGTTTGGGTTCACCATTTGGCTTATTATCCACACAATTATCATAACCACTCAATAGTGCTCACATCAACCACTAACCTTAAATGAAATGGCAGTTACCATTAAGTTCAAATACTAACCCATTAGGATCATGTACCCTCTCTACATGGTCACATGTTTTAATATTAGCCTAATATATATCTTCCCTATAGAACAAGACATGTGACTTTCCAAAGGGGATGTTAAACTAAGACTTCCCTACATACACTAACAATTCTAAAACTCATAGTGAACAAAAAATATTCCTAAAATCATGAAATAAAATAAAAAATGTCCTTAATATTATAAAATAATATAAAATTGGTTTTATAAAATTTTCCTCATTTATCATGAAAATTAATTTATACACTTCATTTATTCCACCTTCATGTCATCATTGTTCATAAATCACTATTATATTATCACATGATTAAACCCTAATTTTTTATATTATCCCAAATAATTAAATGTCATCACCATTTTAATATTAAATAATAAAAATGTATTAATAATCATATTTTTACATAATATTACATCATTAATTTCATTAACTTTATCCTAAATCAAATCATCACTTTCCAAATGTCACCTTTGATCAATTAATTGGATATGTTATTCGATCTTGAACTTTGATAAAATCATCACATATAAAATCAATGATTATTAGTAAATAAAATCATTAAAATTTCAATAATTTAATCCTAATTAAAAAAATCCGTGGAATTGGCTCATTCATATTTATCTATAATCTAAAAATCAATTTGGTCATAAGTTAGTGACATCATCCAAATCTCTCCAAATCCCTATGCAAAATCACAAAATTTCAAGGGGAAATTTTAAAATAAAATAAAATTTTAAATTAAAATTTATACCCATTATAAATACCCATGAAATAAACTCTTATACCAAGGTAATTCATATCTATTCTTCACTAATCCAAAACCTTACACATTTTAACCGATCATATTTATTCCTCCAACTCCCATCATCTATGAAGAGAAGGAACAATCCTTCACCCTTGATCTTGAGATAAATATGATGGTATAAAATTATTTTCAAAACATATAAATTTAGGGGCCCTCTCCTTATTATAACTAGATAAAAAATATATAATGAAGTTTTGTCAAATATATCATCCAATATTCAATCAAGTCTGAATCATCAAGTCCAAACATCCATTTGCAAGGGGAAGTGTTGACTTAATTTACATGTGTTCTTCAAAATAATCAAGTACATTACACTTAATTCAATCATGTATCCATGTTAATATGATCATATTTGATTTATATTAAGTGAATATAATTGTCTCCTAATCCTTCTTAGCTCAATTTGAGGTAATCATTTAAAATTATATTTAGCATTTTATTTGTTCTTTTATAGAGTTTTATAACACTTAGATTATGCTAAAACAAGTATTGTGTGTATATATTTGGCATGTTAATATGATATCATGCCTAGTTTGGAATTTTATTAGTCACCTTATGATATTGATTAATTATAACACAATCATAATATTTGACTTTTATGGTGACAATGTGTTATTTGGTTATTTTTCCAACAACATTGCCATAATTATGTTATACTTTGTGATAATTGACATTATTGGTATGGTTATTTTAGTTTCAGTTTTGACCTTATCTTTGATCTATATGTTTTTTATTATTTTTTGTAAGATTATTTTGCCAATTTTTGGGAATGAATCTTTGAAGATGCTCGATTCTTGGTTTTTCTATTACGATGCCTCTGCATCAAGTGCAGTGTCACCATGATCTAGTAGATCCTAGATATAATATTGGTGTTACATAAATATGTGTCTCATGGATATTGATTCCATTAAAGTGAAAATATTCATAATTCTTATACAATTTATTATTTGGTTGACTTTAATCAAATAATTTTGTTAAAGGTAATACAATCATATTAGTTGCAACTAGTTTCTAGAAGAAGACCTCCACATGCTCCATAAGAGGTGTATAGGTTATTAATCGATATTATAGTTTAGGGAAAACTAAATATAGAGTAATATTTTTATATTTTAGGAAATTATACAAATTATTTTATTTATTTATCTATCTCCAACCATATTTTTTGTTTTTATTTATTTTTTTTGGATTTTCTAGTTGTTCTTAATGTTGACTTTGAGTGTGTTTGTTATTTTGATTAGGAATGTACTTAGAGAATGGATTTATTGAACCATTTAAAAAAAAAATAATTTCATAATTTTATTAATTTTTTGATTTTTTAATCAAACATGGTGTCACATTATAGTTGCACATGGTAATTCATTTTCTGATTAAGGTTGAACACAAAAATACTTGTTAATTATTTTTTAACAATTGAATAAAGAAATATGTTGGCTAATCCTTTCCATAATTAAATAAATGATGATAAGTTTTATCCATTGTTTTTTTTTTCACATTTAATATATGCATCATGTTCAATTCATGTTTCACATTATAGGAAAAGTATCACATAATCCTTTCAGACATACCAACAAATGATGTGATTGACCCTTTTGACAATTGAAATAACCACTAAAAGTTTAGGCCAAAAAATATTATAGGGAATGATGTGATAATAAAAATATGGATGTATACCACTTATTAACATGACATTATATTTTAATTGGCATACTCTCTAGGATTCCCATTTCTATTGTATTTATAAAATTTGAGTGGCTCAAAATGGATGGGAAATGGGATTGTTAGGATATTCTTGTCAAAATGATATGGGCATAACTATTAAAATGTTTATATCATAATTTTTTTATATTATTTAATTAATTTAAGATCATAATTAATTTATTTCTACTTATTAGTATATGAAATGGCCTTACATGATGTATATGATTATTGACTATGTGTTTTAGGGTTGGTTAGTGGATTGGTGGAATATTTTTTATTGGTATCAAGTTTAGAGGGTATAAAGACCCAATTAGTAGTCTTTAGTTTACCTATACTTAGGATGGTAGGTGTTATCCTACCAATATTTTATCTATATATTGTGGTTTACTAGCATTTGCACTTCTCTTGACTTGTTGCTAGTTAGATTTTTGTTGATTGTTGGATGGAAGATTATTAATGGTGGAAACTAAGTTGGTAATTAATTAACTTAATTGATAAACTTGGTTAATCATAGATAGGTTTTATCTTGAGAAAATTGTTCCACTTTATTGTATTTCACTTTACTAGTGAGATCAAAATAGAATACTTACTCATTTTGTTTGAGATCAACTTGGCACCTAAAGGTGGCCTAGTCTTGGATTTTATCATCTTGATTCTAACTTTGGACTAGATACACTAAATCATATTTAATGATGTCAAGATGTATAAGAGAAAATACTTCCAAAATATGAAATAGAATTTGGTATTTTTTCATAAAAATATTCCTTCATGTGTGTTTTGTTGCTCATTAGTTTTCAACCATCCACTATCAGTTTCTTGCTCACATTCACTTTGTTTTACATTGGTATCACTATGACCACCTTATTATTGATTAAAATGTGGAAATGGATTATTTCCAAGGTTTATTTTAGTAGTTGGATTATATTTACATTGGATTTTATTAAAATTTACCATGTATATTATATTTTTGGCTAATATAAAATAAAGGATTAGTTTGCTTTTTTATGTTGGACTTGGTTAATTAGTTAGACAAGGGTTGTAGATGAAATTTGGATATAAATAAGATTTGTATCTAGGAAGTATACTAGGATATACTTATTTTATTTAACTTTGATTTATAATTTGATTTGACTTTTGACTTGATTTGGATTAGTCAATGTTGGATGTTTGACTTGATTTAATCTATTTGACTTATCTTAACTTTAAATGTTTGAATTATTTCAAATTTTAATTTTGTATGTCTTTTTTATGTACTTGAATTTGAAATATTGACTTGAATTGAATTTGAATTTTTAACTTGGTTGACTTTGGAATGTTTCACTTGTAAATTTTGGATGTTTGATTAGCATGATTGAATTAGTTTTAATTTAGTTGTTTGAATTCATTTATCTCATTTTGATTTTTGGACATTTGATGTTGTATTTAGGGTGGTTTTTTAGGGTTTAAAAAAATAATTGTCTCGAAAAGGATTGATTAAAAATACATAAGAAATACAAGCATATTATTTTAATGGTGGGTGTGTAACTAAAATGTAGATCATATATTTATCTCACAAGAAGCAAGACTAGGTTTATATCTTAAACCTCACTTCAAATTATATATCATGGGTATTTTTAAAAAAATTATTTCTCTAAAATACAAATAATTTATGGCTTAGATGTCATAGGCTATATTGTATCAGGATTTTTAGATACATCCCCTATATATCTCACATTATGATGGGGACCATGTTTGTAGAAGAGAAATATTAACCAAGTGCATAAAAAGGTCTAGTTCCAAGTGTTCACTCCAACTTTAGGATTTTAGTAGATCATTTATAAAAAATATTTCCTTAGGAGTGTTGTATAGGGCCTAAGTATCAAATAATGAATCCCCCTCACTTAAAAATGTACTTAAAACACATAAGTTCTTGACTAGTAATGGCATGATCCTTCCAAATTTATATGCCTTATCAAAACATGGGGTTAGTCATAATTCTAAAAGATGAAATCCCAATCTCCAAACCCTATCTAAATATAAAAAAAGGTGAACTTGATATTTATGATCCATAAGATTTCCTAAATGGCACAAAACAAGATAATATGTAGCATCATTTAGATGAGAGATAACAAAAAATAAAATTGAAATGTTTCTAATTCTCAGGGTCACCTAATAGATACAATAAGAGAGAATACATATTTGAATATAAAAAACACATGAAAAATTAATGAAAAAAGGTAAAGATTATTTTAGTGTGCCAAATCAAAATGTGATCACTTTTTAATCACTATACTAAACATGTATGCATCTTTTTTAAACTTAGATGGGATAAACCTACGCAAATGGATTATTAATTTGATAAAAATAGATTTACTAAGGGTTAAACATACAAAAATAATAACAAATTAAAATATGTTAGTAAAAGGGAGTTTCCACCAAAATAGAGTGAAATCCCACTAAACTACAAGGTGATCCCATTGAAATCTTGCAAACATAAAAAATAATATAAATGACATCTTGTTAATAAATAGTGTGAATCCACTAATATCATGGAAATATCATTGAACTAAAGGTAAATCCTAGTGAACTATAGGATTATCCTAGTAAACTATTAAAAATAGTCAAAGAAATGCAATCCCACTAATACACATTATAAATATACCAATACTAGAGTAATCTCACTTAAATATAGGGTGATGCCACTAAATTTTGATAGATTTGTTTTCACATAAAAAATGAAAATCCACCACCCATATGGTGATTTCATTGATTTTAGGTGTGATTCTTCTATACAACAAGGTAATTCTACCATAAATATATAAATGTAAATTTAGAAAAAAAACTTTTATGAAATTTGACTCAAAATAAATTCTAATTACTAAAAAAATTGGTCAAATTGATTTCAAGGATTATTGTGGGTTTTGTGTCCCATTGGGCTTGACAAATGTATGAACATAATAAACTCATTAGCATAATGTAAGTATTATAGAACTTAAATAAATAAGAAATGTAATTCTAAAAAAATCAAATGAGTACCTGAGATTGAGATAAGAGGTATTAGGGGACAATGAACTTCACTTACCATAAATAAAAAATGACCATCTTGACATTGAAACTTTTTTGAATGATGTGGTATTTGGATAATGCATAGAAATTTAGGTAGTACGTCCCCTTTAAAATTTATGTTTGGATTTGATGATTAGATCACATTATTGAAGCTTGGATGATGGCTTTGCCAACACTTCACTGTATGTTTTTTAGTTTATTGTAATTAGGAGGGGGTCCCTCTCTTTATAGGTTTTGTGAATTACTTTAGACTATTAGATTTATTTCAATATAAAGGGTGGAGGATTGGTCATCCTCATCATAAATAACATGAGTTGGAGGAGTAAATATGAGGTGTTGGAGTGTGTAATATTTTGGAGTTATGAAGCATGGGGAAGAGTAATTGATTGCATGGTGATTTGGAAGGGGGAGAATTATGAATTTAAAATTTTATTTTATCACATATTTTCCCCTTATGTTTATGTTTTTGATTTTTCATATGAAATTGGAGAGATTTAGATGATGTCACTAACTTGTGACCAAATTAATTTTTGGATTTTAGATAAATATAGAATTAGTCAATTCCATGGATTTTTTATTATGATTAAATTATCCAACTTGGCATGATTTTATTAGATAGTGATTTTTTATTTTAGTTGTGATTATTTTTACTAAGTTCAATATCAAATAATATATCTAATTAATTTATTTTTTATGTTTTTAATTTTAGGGGATAACTACATTGGATTGAGGTCCATTTAAACTATGTAGGTAGTACTCAATCACATGGGGTTTATGAGAACAACTCATCCTTTCCCACAATCCCACTTTTTATCTACATTTTATTCCTTCCTATAAAATTAATTAATAAATAAATTTCTCATCTAATCTAAAGCTTTAAGCTTCCACTCCCTCATATGTATACTTTGTATGGCATCACATAGTCTATTATTATCCATCATATTTCAAGCATGAATTTTAACTTGATGTATAACAAGATGCCTTTTGTTTATTTTTATTTTTAAGGTTTGTTTTTTTTTTCTTGTTTTTTTTTCTATTTTCTCTTGTTTCTAGTTGAGATTCAGTCCCTATGCACACTACAACTAAACCAACATTGTGTTTGGTATCATGGTGTCTATTGTCATTTTATATCAAAACTCAAGTTGAAACTATATGTGGAGACACATGCAATATTGGACATATCCTCATGATATCATCACATCATTGTATCCTACATATATGATCATATATTAGAATCATATCCAAGTATCATGACTCACTCTACCCATCTGAGGTGGATCTCTCCTCAAATGATCATGCACTTATCTTGGTGAGGTCTTATTCTATGATGATGATTCACTATTTTATAAACTCTCTACATATGAATTTTCTCTCTTCCCTAAAAAATAATTATAAGTGAGAGATAACTCACCATTACAAAATTTATACTCATATGAATCTTGATAATATTGAGCCTCTCTCAAATCACTATGTGTAAGACTATCCAAATCTTAGTAAGACTAATCCACCCTATGGAGTATCTCTCTCATCTCATTATATTTTCACCTCCCCATATCTAATGTCTAGTGTTATGGTTTGTCATGTGATATATATTGATAAAATGTCAATTTGAGTAACTTTGATTGATAGTTTAGCTTGTAAATATACTATCATCATATCTCAACCAAATCCCTTACTCTCTAGCCTTGTTATATCAGCCACCCTAGCAACTATATCCTCATAGAAAATTTATATCAACCTTTCACCCTCTATTAATCTCACTATATGTAATGTCATAGCCTCATCTCTACCACCTAAACTTGAAGACACTACCATAGTCATATGTATGTATATCTATGTCTATACATGTGGACCTATAACTATCTAAGCCTCTAGTACATGTATTAATTGATTAATAGTTCCTATGTTCATCATGGTTGATCCTTCCCTCTCTCTTCCATCCCATTATCCATCATCACCATCCCTTAGTCCCCCATCTCTCCCACCCTACACATCTCATTGGCCCCCATATCCTCTAATATTTCCATAACATAGAAGTCCCATGAACCCATATACCATATAAATCACCTCTATTTTATTTCATCAATTTTTATATACCTACACCACTAATTTTATCCTCTTTTATAGTGGTATCACCTATGGATACACTATCGTAATCAATCTAATGGGCCTAACCTAGGCCCACTATGTATCATAAACATATGTAATTCATGTGTTAGTTGATCCTCCTATATAATCATAATTAATGGACTGAACCAGGGCCCAATCTATCATAGTGATTATCTAAAGAATATGTAACTCCAAATTTCTAATCTACCTTTATAAATGTGAAAAAAATGTTACCCCTCTAGTACATCACAGAATAAACCAAACTTGTGCATAATTCAATTTGTTCTATATTTTTCCATAATAAAATCCTTAATCCTAATAATATAAATACTTTCAACATGTAAACCTTGTACTATTTATCCTTAACCCATCTAAAACACATCCCTATATGGCCTCTATATATGGGCATTTTATGGTATTTCATTGATCATGCAAATATTTTTTTCAAGGTCACCTAAATGACCTCACCATCCATCTAATAAAATAGTGCAACCATACACCATGGGCTCATATAGCTACCTATATCATTGCATACCCAATAGCCTCTCAATACTAATGTGATCTAAGGACCACACCTATAACAATGTCTATTCTAAAATGATTTAACTAACTTCGTATGTCACTAAGTGTAGATTTGTTTATAGTTATGTTAAAACCATTGGACCCTAGGTAAATATCATTCTCTCCTCTAGCATATCCAAATTCATTCATCTTATCCCCATGTGTATCAAAAACCACTATTTTTAGCCAATAATATTCCACTTATAATGTTAATGAGAATTTGAGGTAATTGATCACATATATGATCTTTATATAGTTCATCTATATCAACACAACCATCATGAATCTCTACATTTGTAATTTGTACTAGGTATTTTAGTATCTTCATCTACCCTCGCACTCACTAATAAAGGGATCATCCATAAATTTAAATTCATAAAATATACCATAAATTATATAATTTTAATATAATCTCTCCATTTTTAAAGTGAAATTTAGTCATCTCAAAATTCCATTGCTCATCTAGGATAGTCAACAAGGCTTGTTCGGTGTAAAATAGTGACATTCAGACTACATAGTAAAACCTTATTGTCTTTAGGATTCCCACCAATTCATCATTACACATGCAAATATCTTTCAAAAATTGTGATTGTTTCTATTATTCCATGATAATATAAAATTTCTCTTGAAATCACAAGTTTTATCACACATTCATTTCCATCATTTCTATTATCTACTCATCTATTTTCATAAAAAAATTCAAAATTAATCATTTTATTATCTCTAAAATAATCTTAAAAACACAAGTCTAGTGAGTATGCCATCATCTAGGTTAATCCACTACCATCAAGGTGAATATAACATGTAATAGGTTTATCTACCATAAATCTATAAAATTCCATAGTTCCATGAATCTACCACTCACCAAGGCAACTCTATCACTCATTTAGGGCAAATTTGCCACCCATAGGGTGAATGTAACACTATCATGTGTGATCAATGAATTTAGTGTGAATATTTTTTATACCTCCATTCCCCATGAAATATTTAAATGGTATCCAAAATGACTCCAAAATGCCAAAAAATAAAAAATTTAATGATGTTTCCACTTTATAGGGTGATCCTACCATTTTGCATGGGAAAATTTGCCATTAGAAAAATGATTCTTATGGTGATTATTCCACACAAAGAATTTTTAGGCCTAATATATGATATCGTAAATAAAAAAATTCAATATTTTAAACTACATACCAATGCCCCTTTGTCCACTAGTTTCTATTAGTTTCACACTTGTTATGCAAGCTACCTCTTGGTTATAACACAACATTTTTTCTAGAGGTTCTAGAGCACAAATATCCAAATGCTTAGGGTGAAAATGAATGGTTTTCACCCCCCCCCCCCCCACTCCAAAAATATTTATTCACCTCATTATCCCAAACACTAAAATCCCCCCAATTTCATTAATTTCATCCATTTTTCACCTAGTGAGGTCCTATACCCCTTATTTTATCATTTATTTTCATGTTTTCACCCATCTTCATTAGTTTTTCCTCTCTTTCTCACTTTTCAACATCATTTATCCTTTAAAGGGATTATTTTATTTCTTTATTCTCCATACTAACCCTTTATGGGATTACCATAATCATCATATTCATATGGGGAATCCTTGTGAGCCCATTTTATTATGGTTTTCTCAAAACTATTACTCTTGGTAACTTCTCATCTTCATCGTATGACTTGGGGCATCCCTATCTACCGTATTTTCAAATTATTCATTATTTTAAAATATGTTACTCCTAAAAAGTCTTAAAACACCATTTAAAAAATGAGGAAATGTAGACACTTCATTTATTCCACT
This sequence comes from Torreya grandis, assembly GCA_037957365.1. Classification (NCBI taxonomy): domain Eukaryota; kingdom Viridiplantae; phylum Streptophyta; class Pinopsida; order Cupressales; family Taxaceae; genus Torreya; species Torreya grandis. Next base: position 540,539 of record JARHVA010003294.1, on the reverse strand, counting down.
TTAATGTCATCATTGTTCATCAAATCACTATTTAGCATTATCACACGATCAATCCCTAATTTTTTATATCATCCCATATCATTAAATATGATCACCTTTTTTATTTTTAATCATGATTATAAATTAATAATCACATTGTTACATCATATTGGATCATCAATTTCCTCATTCACATCTTAAATTGAATCATCTCTTTGAAAATCTTAGCCTAGATCAATTAATTAGAAAAATTATTTGATTGTATCTTTGTTTTCACATGTGGACCTATCACTTTATAATCCTATCCTACATGTATTTCCTAGTCAAGAGCATCAATTTTGATCATGGATGATCCCCCTATATCATCCATCCATATATCTATCATCCCCATCCCTCTATCCATTATCCCTACCCTTATCACCCTACCCATCACTTTGTCCCTCGTCTCATCTAATCTAACCCTATCTTGGCAGTACCTTAGCTCTAGATGTCCTTTACATTAGCTCCCTCTATCTTTATAAGTTTTTGTATGCGTAAAAAACTTCCCATATCCTTTATTTTAATTTAATCACTTGTGTAACCTATTTTTTATTCAACATGATGGGCCTAAATTGTGCCCACCTTACAATATAAGTATCTATTGTGAGACACCTATTTTCATAGTGCTTACTTTAGACACATTATTTTGTGCACACATTTAGTTGAGATATGGCATACATATATTTGGTACATGGTCTTTTAAGGTTATTTGAGACTAATACAAGGATTCTATTTTTTTTTTTATGTTTATGTGTTTCTTATGAAATAAAAATTGTATGCTTGTATTAGATTATTATTATATACATTAATATCAGTTACTTGAGTTATGTAGTTGACTATTATAGTGTCTATTCATGAAATATCACTATATTTATTATCTTTGAACATGTATTTGAGTATAAATACATTTATTTTTTTGTTATTAGTTACCAAAATTTTAATTTGATTCCTTGGATATTTCATGTGATGGATGCTTGGATTGAGATCACTTTTATTGCTTATATTTTATAACTTTAGCTTCTAGGGTAGGGAATTTTATGGGTGAAATTAGTGTGTAGGTGATAAGAGATGATGATGAGGGAAATAAGAATATGTCAAGAATGATCACATCATTAGTATACTGGTGACATATCTACTCAACTTTAATGTTACCCAAACCATACCATGTACCTAGTTGTGGAGCTATTCAGATGCATATGTGTCATTAAACTTCTTTGCTCTATTCATCCCACTTAGATGATATGCACACCTTTCTTATTATCCTTAGTATTTTTATTATACTTTTTTATTTATTTCTTAATGTATGTGTAAGCCACTTAAGTGTCCATTTTAAGATAAAAACTCAAATGGGTGGAGTGACCCAACTTTTAAAATTCTTTAAGTAATATTTTATACATGTTGGGTAGATATTGTTTCTGTTGGATAAATAGGAAATTAGTGGAGTATTTTCAAGTAGCCTTAGTGGAATTTAGGGAAGTCCATGTTAAATTAATTTCTTGGGATAATGTGTCAATTTATGAGGCATTTAATTTCTTACTTTCCCACATGTGTTTGCAAGTGGATTTAAGGAGTGGGGAGACTTTTTGACCATTCTGTCAAGTTGGAATAAACCCTTTTGGGGAGTGGTATTAAGGTTCCTCTTTCCAACATACATAATGGATATAACCCTCAAGATATGGGTGACTTTGTGTGAGGGATGAGTCTCTTGAGAGGGATGGTTCCCCTAGTGCATCACCAAAACTAAAACTATTCTACTGTTGTTATGAGAAAAAAGGGAGAGAAAATAATATAAGATAACACAAATTTAAAATGAGGTGATACAATATAAAGTTGTCTCCTATACTTGTTTAGAACCTAATAATTAAACCTATAAATATATATTTTCAAGCTCAATCTCTCTTGCATCAATGTTTCATATAGAGATTGCTAGCCTAGTGTGGTTCAGGAGGGAAAGAAGCCTATCCACATCCAACACATAAATATAAAAAACCTATCATAGTGTATGACCTATAAAAAAGTGACTTATTTCATGGAGGTGAGGTGAGTTATATGACAATCTAGAGGAAAACAATGTCTTCATAAGGAAATATCAACAACTAAAGAAATTCACATAGAATACTACAATTTTGAATAATAAGGCAACTCAATATTTTAATAGTTTTTAAGAACTTGAACCACCAATACAAACTTAAATGGTTAGATTATATTCATACCCAAGTAGAGGGATCCATAATAAGGCATTTCATGCCCAATATATATAGACAACTCAATAGTTTACTAGTTTTTAAGAACTTGAACCACCAATACAAACTTAAATGGTTAAAGTATCTTCATACCCAAGTAGAGGGATTCATAATAAGGCATTTCATTCCTAATAAATATAAAATGAGATGAGAAGGAGAGGAAGAGATTACTATCAAATTACATAAATTCAGTTGTTATAATATAATTCAACTTATTAAAGAGGGAAAATAAGTGGAAATTAGGGTCATTAAGCCATCTTCAATGCATTAATATTGGTGCATAATGATCATCTCATAAGAGGTTTTTTTAATTGGGTCCAACTTTGGCCATGTTTCCCTTTGATGTGCTTGGATATGTTATTTTTAGTCAACCACTCCTTCATTTTGTAGTTATATTGGCCTCTATGTAGTATTGAGTATTCCACCTTCTCATTTTATGTAAGTAATATGCATGATTTCTCATGTATTATAATTTACAAATACATTTAGTCCCTATTCATTTATATTTTAGCTTCCTATGCCACATTCCCCTAGTGGCTCATTCAATGTGCACCTCATGTTGTGTAAAGTGAAATTAAGGCCTAAGGATTTCTTCGACCATAATTTCTACCCATAATAACTTCCAAATATGTAACTCAACATGTATAACTTCATATTTGACCTCCTAATCAAGGTTATTGGTTTCCATTTTTGTAATTAGACATGTAAAGAGGAAAGTTGGTGGTGAGTTTCCTTGACTATAAGACAATGACAGTCATATATAAAGGTTTGTAATATCTCTTATTTATTAATGAGAATTAGAGTATTTATTTTATATATTTTTTTTATCACACCATTTTTTTAGACTTATAATATTTTAATTTATATTATTTTAGTGGCTCCCCTACAAAATCCACATCATTAGTATCTGAGTAGTTTTAATCCATGTTTGGATTTGGGTATTTATCTTTCTCATTTATAAATTTTTTTTTTTAGTATGCTATAGATTTGAAATGGATACATTATCTTGTACTAGATATCATTTTGTAATAATCACAAAAGCTTTTTAATATATACTTAAGGCCTGTAACCTTCAATATTTTGACCTTAAATATTTTAGTTTTGATCAGTAACCTTTCTTCCATCCTTATCACACTTGTAATATTTAGAGTCTTTTTCTACTTTCTTGGATCTCTCAAGCTTGACATGTAGGCATTTTTATGGGATTTGAGGTAATGTTTTCATTTTTATTCATCAAGTAATCCTTATAAACTATGTTATATATTTATGGGAGATTGAAACTTGTCCTGGGGTTTTAAGACCATAAGAATACACTGTAGGCATTTTGGAAACCTTATGGACGCTGATACAAACATTCCTATATAATTTGGACCCCTAAATATCTCTTACATAAATATAAGTTTACCTTGGAGGATAATAATAAAACCTTGAAAAAGGTTGGAGAGGTTATGAATAAACCTTGTAGAATTGTATCACCATGGAGACATCTTAGACCTTGCTATAGGTACATAGTTATATGTTATTTCTTGAAACCTTTGATCTATAACCCTATAAACATCATCTAGATACATTTTTTATGATACAAGAAGTTTTTGAGTGAAAAAACTCATTTTACCTTCTCATAAGACCATTAACAACTCTGAAACATCATATCAATATGTGTCTAAGCCTTGAAAATATTTCAAAAGTGAAGACATGGTTTTAGGGTTTAAGTGAAGTTTTGGACATACCTTTCATTTTCCCTTGAGACCATGTGATCTTCATTCCCTCCATAAATATATTAATCACTTGATAGGGTATTTAAAACCATGGTATCACTCTCAGAGAGATGCCTTAATCTATGCACATGTAGGTTAGAGATTGAACTTGATTGGTTTCAAAAATGAGAACCTATAGCTTTCATGGACTCAGATTTAAAATCTCATGGTAGACTTCCATCAACATTTTTCATGCTTAAAAAACTAGTGGAATCTTGGAATAATCACCTAGGAAGTGTTGTATAAAATTCCTTGTCAAGTGGTGTGTTGAGGTCAACATACCCCCATTCCTAAAAAATCAAGACCCTTGTGGTAAATTATGAAAATTTGTATCTTAAAATTGATAATTTAGTTGATAAGAATATATATATATATATATATATATATATATATAATGTTTTCACATTTTTCATAACTCCCACATGTACTAATGGACATGTTATTATATTATCATGGTTTCACCCCTTCTAAAGTTGCTAGCATTTAATCTCTCTCTTTTAGGTTATAGGTTCAATGGAGTTCATTTGAAATGGGAAATACTTAGGGTTTTATATTTAAATGTTTTTCTAGAATTTGGTCTATAATTTATTCATATTTTAATTGATAAAACCATATTTTAAGGCTTTAACCTATGTTCCTTTTGAACTCAAATTTAGTGGGAACATTTTACATGGGAGCAGTTAATTATACCATGGACTCAATTTAATTTTTACCCTAAGGCTTAGTCATGTTTTTCAACATAACTAAGCCTTAGTATAAAAATTATATGTTGGGTCCCTATTGTCACATAAACATGTACCACTTGAGGAGATGACAAGTCTCTCCTCTTTCAAGTGGCACAATAGAACCCCCTTAGGGAAGTGGGTGACCCAAATTTGAGGTGGATCTCTAGATTAGGGCTAGTTCCCTTGATGTACAACTATATATCAAACCTACTACTAAATTTTTGAGGGTGAAAATGGAGAAGGATAAATAAAAATATATATAATATATGGGAGGTTATACACCAAATAGATGGTCTACTCACACTATTTATAATGCACTTGAAACCAAACATAATCCCACACATACACTTCATCCAATTCAACACACCTCTTGTACATCAATGTTTCAAGCATGGGGTCTTGAAGAGAGCTTAGGATATGAGGACTTAGACAATAGGTATTATATAAACATAATTAATTAGCTACTCATTATACCTACAATCCACATTAGACACTTCTTGGTGACTTTCAAAAGAGAGATTTCAATTGACACAAGGCACTAGGAAGAGTAACATGTGAAGGTAATAAAAAGACACTTGCACAATACCAAAAACTAAAAAATGCACTTATTTAAAACTTTAATGAGGTAAAATAATATTATTCATTAATTCAAAGCAAAAATTTTGAATGGATTCACCATACCTAGGTTGAGAGATCCATACAAAAGCCAAAAAGGCTAGAATTGATAGCAATTATGAGAGGAGAGAGAGAGAGAAAGGGAAGATAAAGAGTCATTAACAAACTTTTAAATAAAGGAGAATGAATTAAAACATGAATGTAATCTATCATAATATATGTACTAAAATAAAAGTAAGGACAAATTTACCTCAACTCATTTAACTCCTCCAAATGTGGCATAGATTCTCTCTTTGTTTGCATATGAAATTGCCTCCATGATTTACCTTCCAAAACTACCTCATTAATACATAGGTTCATGTAAAATTATTAATATGAATGTAAGGGATTACTAAAAATCCCTCATATACATTGGAGTAGTCCATAATCATTCTTATTCCTTTGACCATGAGCAATCATTAATGACAGTCACAAATAACTTCTTCCCACATACCTTTCACACTTTGAATTAAAATTCCTTCCAATTATACAATATTATCCATGAAAAATGAGGGATGAAACCTATCCAGAGTTTCCAAGTCATCAAGTTCATGAATCAAGCCTTAAAAGGCTTATGAATTTGAGTTTCACCATTTTCACTAAGTGTTCACTACTCATTAATTATGACTGGCTAAGATGAGAAAGATGTTAGGCACATTTTTAATATTATATTACTCAAAATATGAATATGAGGATATATAAAAAGTCCTAATATCTCTCCCAAAGGTGTTCGTATCTTTTGAAAGTCTTCCAAACCTAAAAAACACATAAATTTATCAAAATAAACCATGTTTTACCTCTTCCATATAATTAGGGTACACCTAAATTACATGGGACAAGACTTTGGAGATTCATATACATCTTCAAATAATTTACCTAGCCTTTACTCTCCATCTGGATGACTTAATTGCCTTTTTTCCCTAATCAGGTTGTTAACGAGGGGTTTTTAGTGTTTTGGAGTGGTTTCAAGTCTTAACCTTTGTTCGTTAATTTTTGACATCCAATACCTTTCCAATTTTTTTGGAGAGAATCCTAGGAAACATATATAACATATATAATCACCTTAGATTTACATTCAAAGTGTCATAAGAGATAAAAGCATCTTATGTCACAATTTGTGTCCTTCTCCATCCATTTTGTGAGGTCTGAGTACACTTCAAGCCAAAAATGTCTTGCTGGAGACCTCCCCTACATAATTAAGGATTAAAAACTTCAAAAAACATCCAATTTTTTTTTATAACCATAATAATATCTCATTATGAGCTATAAATGAAAAGACCCCCCTTTTAAAATAGGCCTAGACCTCATTCAGTTTGTCTACATACAACTTGGTGGTAAAAACCTATTTTTTGGCTTTCCATACCTATGAGATAGATTAAAAACATAATATTTAACTTCATGAATATTATACAAATAATTATAATTCTTCACAAATTTTTAAATAGGGAATGACATCTCATTTGGAGTTAGGCTTGTACCTTGCCTAACTAGGTCTACATGCAAACCTTCTCTTTCAGACCACCCTATCTAGTTTAAAACACTCATGAAAGTATATTAATTTTATATTTTATGTATCATATCTCAAAAAATCATCTTTAATATTTTTTATAACTTATTTCTCACCACTTTCCCTATCTTCCAAAACATGCAGGGTCCATGTAAGGGAAAAGTGTCTTGCCTCTAAGATAAAACAAAGGCATGTTATCCTATTTGATCATCAAATTTAGTTATTATATGGGTTTATATAACTAAAAATGATAATATAAACCAATTTTTATCACATAAATCTAATTATATGACCTCTTAATTCCTCAACTTCTCAAATAGACCTTGTTAATTAGCTCTATCTGCAAGGTTGTGTAAGACTGATTGTGTTTCATGAAATTTGGAGGATCTATTTTTTATCATATGCTCATGTAAATGAAACATATATTTCTATACGGTCACATATATTTTATATAAACTTTATACAACACCCTACCCTCTCAAACCACCTTTATGCCCCTGAAAACACAAAACTAGGTTTATAATATTCCTAGACTGTGACAACCCCTATTACCTGCCCTGTAGGTATCCATGTAAATATTTAGCTTAAAAATATTAGATAAAAAAAATATGAGAATAATATAATAATATTACCATTTTTTATCACTTTTATCCCCTTGAGTGACTCTAAGCCATCACTTAAGCCTCAACGTTCACTTATAGTCACCTTCAACAGGGTATATCTGTGTATGGTCTATAGTTTATCTTTGGTCATGTGTTTCAAAGTATTTATTAATATTTTTAAAATAAATCACATTTTTCTCATGTTTTTATCTAAATTTAAATTATTTAACATCATTTAGATCCTAAATGAACACTACTTTGTCTCCATATCTAGCTAACTGAGACAACTATCCTTAACCTTATTGTAGGTGCACATTCAGGGTTCTAAAAAGTTATATAGGTGCATATTAATTGGTCATGATTATCATTAATCTATTTAAAACTTAATTTAGGTTAAAAGTGTGAATCTCATCTTTAATTCACCTATATGTTCCATTTGGACTCAAAACATGCCTTTCACTATCGACTGGGACCCTTTCTCTTTAAGGCCCTATTGTAGGTCACTATTTGGCTTTGTAGGTATGCTAAGTTATTTATGAATTCATATAGAGTTTCCTAATTTCAAAAATAAATCAATTATCATATTATAACCTCTCTTATCCCTTCTTAAACATATTAATCCTCATTAAACGATTCTATCTTGGATGACTGAGACACTTTGTAACTTTCTTGCCTATAGGTGGGTGTTTCATGCCCCTATACAGATTGTAGATAATCATGGAATGAACAAAGATACACTTAAATACTTTACTGTTTACTTAATATTCATTTGGACTTATAATAATATTTTATTCATTCCATTATTGTAATTATGTTCAATATTATTCCTTAAGATATCAAAAGGCCATTTACTCTTTTATGCCAGTAGACACTACTAAAGTTTTTTAGTGTGTTACTTTAAACCTAATGTTCTCCTAATTTTCCATCCTCATTTATTTGGAAATTTTATCTCCAATTACAAGGCTATAAATTGGATCTCATTATCCTCAACAAATCCTCATATTCTCTTTCATTTCAAATCCCTAAAAATGATAGAGCTCTTTGTGCTGTCAATTCAAGGAAAAAGTTCACAAAACTTAGATTAGTTGTCAAGTTGGTTCCATAATCTCATCTTTCCATTATATAATATTTTATGAGATATCAAGGATTTATTGTGATGGAAACAAAAATGGGATAATGACATTGTTTTATCTTTATTTACACACTCCTAGAAACTCTTGTTTGAGATAACTATAGGTGACTACTTGCAGGTGTGAGCAGTAAATATCAACTAGAGAAACAAAGTAAATAAATGGGCTCACACATATTTCAAACTCATTTTCAAATTTATTCAAATGCATGATTTCTTTCAATTTTCCTTGAAACAAATATCAATATCCTCCTTTCAATGTGAAATCCACTATGAATAATGGAACCATATACAAGTACTAACAAGCATAGAAGAGGCTTATTAAGTTCATAAACCCTCCAAAACTAAAAATATGATGATAAAACTTGTGGATAATTCTTGAGACACATATGAAACCATCAAATTCATTAAAAATCAAACTATTTAGAAAATAGCTCAAATAAGGACCCCTCATGAATGAAAAAACATGAAAAGATGCATGGATTCTTAATGATGATTCATAAAGTAGAATCCATGAAACTGAAACTTATTTCCATGAAAATGAAGCTGACTCAAATTCCTTTCAATTCCTAAGATCATTCCTCCCAACTCCCCCTGTATGACTTACACCAAGCATTATAAATTGACCTTTCTTGGCTTACAAAGGTAAAATGGAAGAAATAAAAGTTGAAATTGATCTTTTTGGAATTAATTATATAAAAAAATTGTGGTAAGGACTTTAGGGAGGTAAAGAGGCACATTCCCATGTTTTAAGCTAAAGATAAGCTCACCAAGTTCATACAAGTGCCATTAAGGGGTAGTTTTTTAGGAGTTTTCCATATTTTCATCCATGAAACTAATTATTTAACTAACTCTGACTACCTCTTAACATACTCTTACCTTTCCATGTTCAAATCCAACTTTGTGACAAATTTTCTTCTTTAATTATTCCACACAAGTCATTTAATAAGCCAAAATGTGACCAAAAAAGGCAATTTTGCATATGATACATGGTGAAGGACAAAATTATTACCCAGGAAAAACTTAGAAAATCTAAATGACCACATTAGGAAATTTTTAGAATAATTTGATCTTTTGACCAAGTTCGATTAAAATTTACCAAAGTTGACTAGAGTTGACTAGGCAAGAATAAGGAAGTTAGGCTTGGATTAAGGCTAGAACAAGGATAGGTGAGGTATTTAGACACAAATGAGACCCTATTAGACATATGGGAACTTTTTAAAAGTTTCAATATTTAGGGGTTGATCTAATTTGACTAAAATTCAAATTTGGTCAACATTTTTGGTAATTCCTAAGGGTAACATGCTTGCCTATGTTAAGGACCAGTAGCCTTATCCCATCCATTGGGTAAAGGGAGTTAGATTCACTTTGAAACAATAGGATTAGACCTTGAATTGACTAAAAATATATTTGATTGACCTCAAAACACACAAGGAAAGATAACACATAACAAGACCAAGCAAACACGCAAATCAAAGGCATACTTTTTGTACTAAGCACTTAGGGAAAACAAGACACAACATTAATAAAAATAATTATGATAAACAAAAATACCTCCACTCCTCAATTATAAGGAAATTACCTTGAATCTCCCTCCTCACTAGATGAATGAGGGTGCCAAGCATGTTTGCTTTTGGATGTAGTACTTTATGTCTCATGATTCTCTCTTGCTCCTTGGCTTGACATGTACTATGATGTAGTCATCTCAAACAAGTAAAAAAGGTAGATGAACTCTTCTTGACCTTGGAAACATTCCTCATACTATTTTCCCTTTGTCTCATTATCGTAGATTTGCATTTCTATGAATAGAATAACTTGTTCAAAATCTATGTCTTCTTGAAAGACCTCATTTTTCTTCTCATTTGTTGCAGCCTCTTCAAAGCCTTCAAGAAGTGTTGTATCATGTTATTCAAGGTTTTTTTATTTTTTAAACTCCATTTTGGTGTTTATAGGAGTAGCTTTACAAGTTTTTGTAGGATCAATCTTCAAGTCATCTTCAAAAGACTCATAGTCATCATAAATTACTCTATCCTGGTTTGGAATCTCTTGGTAGTGATTCTTCTCAACACATACCTATTCTTAAAAATATTCGGCTTGTATTCTTAGTAGTTTTATCTTCTCAAAATCCTCATATTCCTTGAACATATACATATAGGTCTTCCCCATGTCTTCTTCTTGATGCAATGGTTGATTTACCTCTTCAAGTTTTGTTTCTTCAACCTTAGGAGTCATAAATACTTCATTGGAAACCTCCTCTTACTCATCTCCATAGTCATCATAGATAATAGAATCCAAATAATAGAATACTTCCTCTTTATCACTTTATATCTCTTGAAGGACTTCAACTTGTGTCTCCCTTATTTTAACCTCTTTACTCTCTCCTTCTTTGGGTTATAAAAGAAACTCTTCCAAGACCTCCTCTTCAACAAAATAAATGTATTCTTCTTTGTCATCATAATATGATGTTTCCTCACAAGAAGTCATCTCTTCTTCATATTCAACCCAATCTAAAATTACCATCTCATTCTCCCTTTTATTGATACCAATGCTAGGCATCTCAAAACTAGGAACTTCAGCCCAAAAAGGCTTCTAAGGGGTAATGTGTTCCTCTCAATTAGAATCTGATCTCTCTTCATTCAATTGATCCACATTTTATCCCCATTTTATAGGCCCTTATAGATATAAGGTGGTAGAATAAGGGTATAATGGGTTAATTGGAGGAGGTGAAAGAATGGGTTGAATGGCTTCATTGATGTTAAACTTCTCTAGGGCAGATGAGAGCTTCTCCATTTTGAATTCTAATTCCTTAATTTTCTTGGTAAGGATCTCTTGAAATAAATTTTATTTAGGGGAAATAGGATATTCATTAGGAAAGAGATTAAAATAAATTTTGGATGAAGGGTACAAGGCTTCTTAAGGAGGGGTGGGAGGGAGTTGAGAAGGTTTAGTCTTCTCTTCACTTCCAACTCCTCCACTTGGACATCTTTTTTTATTTATTTCCACAATCCTCCACTACTTCCTTCCATTTGGGAAACTAGACATAGAATATTCTTCAAGAGGATGAGATGCAAATGAAGTAATGTCACACTTAGAGACCTATTTTTATATTTCCATGATGGATTACTTCAAATGTTGGTTTGTAAACTCAATCTCCTTATCAAGATGAGCTTCCAACATCAACCTTCTTCTCTTAAAATCTTATCTAATAGTGGTATCCCTCTTACTTTGGTTGTTCTCATGGATGGACCTCCAAGATGGAAAACTTTGGGAAATGCATGAAGGACTTGGGGAATTTTTAAATATGATTAGATTAGAATTTTTAATAAGTATATTTGACACACTTGAAGTTTATTATGGGGTGTATTGGAGTTGCTAAGACTTAGCTAGTTTTTAATCAAGCTAGTATAATAAGAAGTGGCCTACTAAATATGCAATGGGATATATGGTTTGTGTAAAAACAAAAGGAAGGGACTACTTCATGCCCTTAACATAACCATTGGTAGGACTATGTTTCAACAATGGTACAATATAGAGGTAACCTCCAAACATAGAACCTCTTTCAATTTCAAAGTTGATGAGCTAAGACAATGGGACCCCTATGCAAGGGTTGAGAAAAATTTGAAGGAAATAGGGATAAATATGAATTATGAGCACAAGCCTAGCCTTTATGAACCCATATAAACTAAGGCATCTTCATTTTTGAGGTCTTAAAGAGATTGAAGAAACATAACATCAAGCTAGAAGCTAAGATGCTTAGATAACAAAAGGGAAGTGATGACAGGTGGAAGTTAGGAACTATATAGTACCAATTTCTCAGTGGAGAGTCATTGAAACCTTCACTAACAAAACCACAAAATCAAGAGGCACTAGTTGCACAAAGTCTATAATGGAAGATACTTAACGAGATAGCATCATCTTTAACCCAAGCAGTAGAACAAGGGTCACCAATTAAAGATATTGACACGATATCATTAGACCCTATGGAAATAATTGAGGATTCACTTATTATGATGTATAGTGCTTACCACCCTGATGAATTGGAAGCTCAAGTTGAGGAAGAAAAGGAAGAAAATGGGAAATAATTGGCCTTGGGCTTAGTTTTAGTGGATACTCTAAAGAGAAAATCTAAGCTAGAATTAGTTCCAATAAAAACCAAGAAGCCCAAGTTGACCTTCACTCATCCTTGGAGTGAGGTCAAATTTTAAGTGAATAAAACCCAATCTAGGGCCCAACCATCCACAAATGTTTTATATATGGTAAATTTTAGAAGATCCATACTATACATCATCCTTGAGTAATTAAAAAGTTAGTCAACATCACTGTCCCTGATGAACTCAATCCATGGATAGTTTCTCTATAAAAGGAGGAGGAACAAAGGATAGGTTTAGGGGAGCCAAATGAAAAATAAATGGCAACCCCAACCCCAAGGAAAATAAAGTCTTTAGCTAATATCAAATTTGACCCAAAAACTACTAATCTACAAAGGGTGACTGAGAACAAATCCATGGTTAGAGGTGAAGAGTTCACTTTTAAAAGGTGGAACCATTTGTTGGCTTGACTCCAGTAGGAGGGAAAAAATAAGAAAAATCCCTATTTTTGAGGAAAATGTGCTTGAATTATCCCAAGCATAGTTATCCCAGTTGTAGGTTTCCCTCAAAGGCATGCAACAACATAAGGAGAATCTATAAAAGGAAAAGGAAAATTTAGATAAGCAAGCTATATTATCAGTTATTCATGTTATGATTAAGATGTTTGGATCATTCTTCTATGAAATGTTTAATTCTCTAAAGTTAGTAAGGTCTAGATAGAATGTATTGAGCCAACATGATGTAACAATAAAAAACTTAATCACATAATGGTAGAATTCAAGAGATAAAATGAAATAATTGACCAACATCTTAATGGAAAATCAAATCCTTGGTTTCAAGACCATTAGCTTGGTTCATCTCAACATAGTCATGGGATTGATTATGGATAAGATCAAGGGTTTGAGCATATGGTCTAAGTATTTTTAAGGTTTCCTTAAGGATGATAAGGAATTGATAAATAATATAGAACACTTTCTAGGGACCATGATCACAAAAGTAGCTACACTCAACTCCATGGGACTCATCATGGATGAAGATTTCAAACATAGAACCACCCTAGTCATGTAAGAAGTCAAGAGAAAAATCCAAGGAAAATATGGAGTAGACAATAGTAGGGTCATGGATATGATCCTAATTGTAGAGGAAAAGATTTTAGAATCAAGGAGCATTAAATAAGCCTTAGGAATAAATTATGGAAACCTTATAAACTTGGTAGACCAAGAATATGAAATCTTCATGGAGCCTATTGTTAACCTTAGGTTGATTGATGAGTAGCATGAGAAGGCAATGAAGGTTTTTCATCAGAAATAGTGGATTACATCAACACAAATGACTCAAAACTAGTTAGGAATATTATTATTTGTAAAAACTTTGTAATATTTTTAAAATAGAATATTCTTTTTATAAATGCATCTGTAACTTGTAAATCACATTACCTATAGGTTAGTCCATTAGGAAAATTCTAGTGTATTCTAGAACTTTGTAAAAAAAGACAATTGTCCTTACACTTGTACTTTTGTAATTAGATATGACTAACCGACATACATTCTTACCTTCTATAAAAGGATTATTGTAAACTATAATAGTAAGGGATTTCTTAGAGTCAGGAGATAATTGTAAATTTGAGTAATTAATATAAACAAGGAATTCTTCAAAGTTTTTCCATATTTGCTTGTCTTTTGTTATCTTAGCTTCTATTTCACTTGTTTGTCCTGATTTTCATATTTGATGAGTTCTTATGAATTCTTGATGTGTACATTTTGAATGAAGAACTATTAACTTGTGTCAATTCTAGTGTAATTAAAAGTTTTAGGTTCATTTCATTTGCTTACTCTTCTTTAATTTGGGCTAATGTTGTTTTCTTGCAGGGGTAAAACTTTAAAGTGAACTAGACTTTTATTTACATTTTTACACCATCCTTAGATGTTTGCCTAATGTCTGATAGGATTTGAGCTTATGGTACTTCATGTCATACATTAGTTAAGTTCATGCTTGGATGATATTTTAAATTTTTCATGATACTTGGATTGAGGATCAGCATCTCTTCTATGCCTTACCTTTGCTTTTGCTCCTTTTTTTAACCAAATCACTCTGCCTTAACTTTCATTATAAATACCCATCTTATATTAGTCTTTAGATTATTTTTTGATCATAATTCAACATTATTAGCATAACATACATTATACTTTGTAGAGATTGACATTTGGACATGGTGGATCCCAACCACCAAATACTATAAATATTGTGAAAAAATCCACTTGCTTTGCCTCTATTTTATTAATAGATAATAATATTATCACAACTTACAACTCATGCAGTGAATTCATAGAATTCTAAAATGAGAAGAGTTCTTGAAAACTCTAGGCACCTGTGATACATACTTAGGCATCAAAAGTTTGGTAATAATAGATTAAATTAACTCCAATATTAAAAGACCTATCTAGAATTATTTCATTATATTAATTAACTAAAGGCTTTGGAACCCTCTCTATCAATGTTGTGTAATAAGTGATCTTCTTGCTATATTTAGAAAATTAATTTGTTCATATCCTCATACACTAAGTATAAATGGGATCTATTTAATTTATATTATCCAAATATGGATCTCTTAGATAAGAACAATTACAAGTCAATCCTAGCTCATTGATTACATGTCTTTCATCCCTGCGTTACCTCTCAAGGGGGCATCATCTCTAACCAAATCATCACCACCTCCATAAAAATCATACTACATATTTATTCCTCTAAATTATTTTAAATGAATCCTTTTATTTTAGTAATTACCTTTAAAATATGGTCAAAATGTAGGCATCCCAATTTTATCACACTAATGCCATTATTACTCATCATCATCCAATCCACTAATTTCTAAATTATATTTGAGTAAATGCCAATTCTAACACATTAAACCCTAAAAAGCCTAATTTAATTATGAAAACTAATCCTATTATTTCATTATAACTCTAATCACCACATTTTATGTAAACCTTAATCATATCGTCAACATACCTAGTCTAGCTCATTACTATTTAGGCATCACCTCCAAATAATCAATCATATTACACATGGACCTTGTCCAATCCCACAAAATGAAAATATAGATTAATAAAATAAATAATAAAATTAGGTGGTTAATTAATTCTAATAATAAAATCCATGGAAAATATAAAATCCCAAATGTCAAAAATTAATAAAATAAAAAATCATCAAATCACTTCAAAATATAAAAAAATCGATAAAATCCCAAAAATACAAGATAAAGGACAAAGTTCATATGAAACATAATATTAAAAAACATAAATCCTTACATACTCAATTATCCTCATTAAATATATATCTTCCCTCATTAAATGATGATTTTGACTCAATCTTATCTCTTCATCTCAAATCAAATCCAACCCTCCAATCCTTCATTAAAAAAATATAAATTGAACCCCTCACGCTCATATATAAAAAGATAATAGAACATAAGGAGATTATTATAGTGTGAGATAAAGTCATTTAAGTCATCCAAAAACATAATAAATCAATCATAAATTGACCAAGGGGACATGCTACCAAATTTCTTGGATGCATCCAATTAAACAACCACATCCTTTTTTATCCCAAGTAAAATCCACATAATAGGGAACTCTTTATGGTAAGTGAAGGCATGTTTTATTTTGTTAGTCACTCAATCAGAGGTGCATTACTTTTTTAGAGTAGTAATTTAGTTTTTTTTGGATTTATAATGCACATTATCTAACTTTTCATGTGTACAATCATCAATCTGAACATTTTGTAGTATCCACCATCCATAAAAATAATAATAGTTAATGGTTATTTTAAAGGATGTTTCTCTGTCATTTTTGTAAAAAATGGCACCTTAATGGGGCTTGATTCCACTCTTTCCTATTGGTCATATAAAATATTGATAATAACTTTATTCTTGTATTTATAAATCAATTTTTTCTATGCATCACAATGATCCATGTTATGTCTTGTGAATCTATGATAACCAAAATATGCCTTGATTTCTTGATTTAAAAGATGCCCCAAAATTTGATGTTGATTAGATGGAAATGTGATAATATTATGATCAAGTGGTAGCTTTAATACTAGGCTTGGTATATCATAAATATTTGTTACTAGTAATGGTTTTTGAGTTAAAAAATCTACCTTTTCCACATTATTCACTAATTCAAAATTTTCCTTTTGTGTCCAATTTTTGTCTCTTTTTATTATTAATTATTCTTGGAATGTGATAATATTAAAAATATTATTTGTATTTAGGATAATCTCATGGTCTATCATAGTTTTCTTTCCTTTTCCTTTAAATGATTGTGTCTCTGTAGTAATTTATTATTTGTCCTTCTTTATTATATATAAATCATCTCGATATGTTCCAATTATAATAGGTGTGATTAGGGTATGAGATAGTTATTATTATAATGGATTTAAGTTTAAATTTCATATATATTCATCTATAATATTTATGTATTTTTCATCACTATAATATTTTTCATATTGATGTTTGTATCATCACTTTCATAATATCCCATAACCATACCATCTTGATATTCCAAGCTCACTAGTAACGAAAGATTAGGAAATTATTTTTCAGGTTATGGATTAACTTATGGTTATTTTTTTATATAAATTGAGGGTAAGGATCCTAAATTATAAAAATAAATAAGCACAAAATTAAAAAAATGTGGTGTTCTAGCAAAGATAGAGATAACCAACCAAGTGGGCCCAAAAATGAGAGCTACAAAGCAATGAGGCACAAAATTGGAAACAAGGAGAAAAAATATATAGTATGAGTAATAAATAATGATATAAGAGATCCACATATAGAGCTATAAATTTTTCAAAATGTGTACACTTTTGAATAGGGCCTAGAATTCCTTCATCCCCCATACTATGTTTTTAGGACCAAAAATGCCTCCCAACTCAACTACATCTATCATCAACTAAAAATGATTCTACATGATATGTGAATCCAGAACCTAGAGTTATTAAAATGATCACCACTAGGCATCTTGGTTTATTCCTCCTCCATGAACTCCCATCACTCCTTTTATAGAAAAAAGGTCCACAAGGAGTTTCATAGTAAATGTTAAGGTCTCAGAGTTAAATATACCAATGAAAGGATATAGGGATGGTAGAAGATCGAGACACTCATTGAATAAGAGATCCATAGGGATGAAATTGGAAGAGACATCCATTGATGACTTTAAATATTCATGTAATTTTAAAAAAAAAACATAGTTCTAAATCCTAAAATATAGTAAAAGGGATAAGACCTAGACATTTCAAACAAAAAAAGGAAGGACAAGACCAATTACCTCTAGGAAATAATTCATCTAAATAACTAATTTGACCCACATATCCTTCTAGACTAGATTCTCCACTATGATCTTAATCTCTTGATAATTCATGGCCAGGTGAATAATATTATTGGTGAAATTTGAGGCCACATATGCATTTATTTTGTTCATCTATACCACATGTAGGAAACCTTCCCTAATTATGGCCTTAATGGCCTCCATCACTTTCACATTCAACATACAAAATATCAATCTTAGCCTATGATACAAAATGTTATTTCATGATTTTCTATTTAAAGAGAGTATAGGCAATGATAAAAATGTTGATAGCTTCATAATTCACCATCATTATAACAACACACATGAAGAAATTGAGAGTGTTTGACTCAAAGCCACTAGCTATCACAAGTTTTAAAACCTAGTGGATGCATGTTGGGAATCATGTCAAGATTCAAAAAAATGAAGATAATGAGTTCTTAAATATGAATTAGGATCCAAGTGATCCACACCAAATCACCAAAAAAAGATGAAATGATTTACCTATGAGGTAAGAATGGTTTTGATTTGATTTCAAATATAATAGAATCAAATATCCATCAGATCAAGGCTGAAACACCTTTCATGAACATTATCCACCCATAACTTCTTCTCACTGATCTACTCCCCACTTAGCTAAAAAATTGGCCTACTTATTAACTTCCCTAAAGTGATGCGTAATGGACTAAGATGCCATTTCATATAAGATTATCCATGGCATGTTGATGATGTTGTCAAACCACCATGCCATCGTATGATAGTCTAGATAGAATCCAAATTTATTTTTCAATCTAATTCAATCACTAGGTGCTCAATACCACATTTAGGAGCTAAATTCATGCTTAAGACAACCACTTGGGATTCATATTCATTATTTTTTATATCTTGGAGACTATCAAATAAGTCATGAATGAGAGATTTAGTGTAGTCCAAAATATTGTTTCTAGTGCCTAAAGCTATATGATTCCCTTATGCTATGTCATCAAATTTTAATTCAAATAATCTTATAGCAGGGGAAGTCCACTAGGCATTAAGGCAAGGTGGGGTTTTAACTCTACATAATTTAGACCTATTAATAAGGGCATTAACTTATGGTTATTTTTGTATAATCAATTATTGAACTGTAGTTGGTTCCTTATATTTCTATATACTTGATTCACCCACCTATATGTGTGCATCTGAGTTATTGGAATGGTTTGTGATGGGTAGTCAATAGTGTGATTTTCTAATTATGATTGTAATTGTTCCTCATTAGTATATTGGGTGAATTTGTAATATCTAAAAGGATCCTCATATGTTAATTCTAAATAGGAATAATCTTCATTCATATGTTTGATACAATTGTGTAATATAGATGGTATTGTTTTAATAACATGTATCTATGGTCATCCCAATAGTAATTTATAATGTAATTAAGTAGGTATGGCATGTAAAATAATAGGTAATACTTTAGGACCTAATATCACATCCAATGAGATGGATCCCATTATTTGACATGTATTATTATCAAATCCTTTTATGATCTAATATTATTTTTGAATTTTATAAATGTGGATCCCCAATAATTATAAGAAGGTAGTGTTATAAATGTTTAATCTAGAAACTTAATCTAAAAATACATGCTTGACCAAGAAATGCTATCTTTAACATGAATTAAAAATGGAATTGTTTCCCTATGATGTGTTTCATGTGGAAACATTTTTTCAAAAGTGATAGATTTGTTGTTTTCCTTGAATGTATTCATAATGATAAAAAATTATACAAATTGTGTATCACTGGATAAAGTTTTTTCTTACAATACCTTGTATAATTTTTCTTTATAAACCATCGATATTTTGAGTAAATATAACATAAAAATATTATCATGAGTATTATTTAGTTGATCAACGATGTCATAATATCTATTTTAATTGTCATATATTATGGGAGGTAGAGGGGACTGAGTGTAAGATGTTGAATACATTCATTCTAACACATATGATGGGGCACCCTACCTTGTCTAGTATTAACAACATAGACCACAAAATCTATAATAAGCTATGGGTGAATAATGGGAGGGGGCTACTATCAACTAAAAACATAAGGTCTTGGGAAGGAAGAACAAATGAATTCATGTATGCCCTTTGATGTGTAGTTATAACAATAGGCTTCTCATATTGGATGTTACAAAAATGAGTTTAGAGGAAGGCTTGCTATTTTTAACTGGTAAATTTTTCCTTATTAATGAATTTAAATTTGATCTTTATTACCAATTTAATTACATAATTAATCAAAATAAGATACACTATCCATGTAGAATAATATGAAAAGAGTAATTTCATTAGTTATGTCTATACACACCCTAATTGTTTTACCAATTGATCATCAACTAATAAATCATTAACTAATCCACCTTAATATTATCATCAACACATTCCCAATTATATCTCACTAACACGCCCATATTAATTAATTGATTGCACTATGACCCTAGTTAATCCCCTTTCATCACCCCATAAGTAATTAATTAATTTATTATCAATTATTAATTAATTTATTAAATAATAAATTAATTCCATGTAAACATAATTAATTAATAAAATAAATAAAAAATATTAATAATACTCACCCATGTCTAACTCCATGTCATCATTAAGTCAACTTCTTGGTTAAAAATGGACACTCAATACAATCATCCAAATCAATCTCAATTATAACATTTAACTCATAAATTAAATATAAATTAAATTAGTTAATTCCTTCATCAAATGGGATCAAATTATTAAACTCCTTGATTTACATTTGTAGATCTAAAAATAAAAAAATCAACAATCAATCAAATCAATTTTAAATTAAAACAAAACATGTAAGATTTAGATCAAGTCAGTTAATCCATCCATCCAACTCAAAATTTCCAAATATGATTAAATCAATCTCAACCATTCATCCTCCCATCCAAAAATATATAAATTCACCCTTCATCCTTCATTTTCACATCTAGATCTATCATCATAAATATTCATCTAACATCAACATTTTGAATCTGAATCTGAATCTCTATCATCTTGAAACCATGTAATTAATCTTCGTAGGTGCATGTTGCCAAAATATTGCATTATTCCATGGAAAAATACAATCCAATGATCATGAGAAAATCCACTCAATAAAGGAGATATACCCATGATAAGACATGTATTACCTTTATCCTTTATTCAATCAATTTGGGGTTTCATTTTTATTTAGAGTAGTAACTTGATATTTTTCATAGTTTTTTTCATAATCTATATATTTTAGAATACACATTATTAACAAATAATTTTAATTCAACACAATCATAATTAATGTGTATTATTAGGGAAATTTCATAAATTAGGGTTGAAAATAAAACCCTAAAGCTGAAATTTGAAATCCTAAAGGAATATCTAGGTATTTACATTATTCTATATGTTTACGAGTTCACCAATATATTTTTCAATAATTTGGATTAATGGGTTAGATCAATATAATCAAGATATAACTTTGAATTTTAATTCAGATCAATAGATATGGCATTAAACATACATTTTAATGTAAAAGATAGATATTATTTCTTCTAATTTGATACTTAAATATGATAAATATAAAATTACTAAAGAGGTCATGATACTTATCTTTTTAGGTTGACTATCTGAATGTGAATATATTATAAAAATGAAAATCATATATAAATATACTTATAGTTCATTTTATTCTATAACTAATATGTTTTCTATGTTGGATCACTTTTATAGGATTGGCTTCATATAATTGGTTTATACTAACCTACTAGTTGGTAATGACCTATGAAAAAATTTAGTATAAATAGTCTACGATCACCTTTGATGGTATTTAATTTCTCTATATTTATGATCCTACACCCTGATGACATGCACAAACCTAAAAATCAATTTGCTTTACCTAGAAACCTTGTTTACGCTAGTGAGGGATTTATAAATTTAAAAATGGGGGAATTTTCAATGGATAAGCTAACCCTAATCATCGATGTTTGATGATTGGTTACCACATAAATATATAATTATGGGGAGATAAACCAGCCATATGAAACTTCCCCACCTATTGTGATTATGTAATTTCACTCATTTATTATGTGTATGCAACTAATGATTGATATTTATAATTGAAAATGTTTTATATGACTTTGATTTTGAGTGTTTCAGACTTGTTTTATGATTTATAATAGGATAAATTATCAAATTTGGAAAACTTATACATATTTTCTATATGTGCAATAATGTATAGATGTATGTTAGATAAGCGCCAAGTCCCTTTTGAATAAGACCTTAATTTGTTTATATGTAGATTCAATTGAATAATTATTCATGACAAAGATATGTTATTATTATGGGTTAACCCTAAGTATGGGTTATATTTTAGAAAATATTCATTGCTAGGAGTGGGTTGGTTCCAATTAGACCAACGAGTATTAATTGACGATACTAACTAGTTTGAAAAAAGTGACATGTGTATAGATAGACTAAATTGAGAGTCTAGAGAGGTATGTGTATAATATTTAGCAAGTTTAAAATATAAAATAAGGTTATTATATGTGTGTAATAACATTATGAAAGGTTTGACTCATAGGATAAAATTTAACTATTAGAGGATGATAAATTTGGACCTTGTTTGAGTGCTCAAGTGATGTATGCTAAATGTGTGTCAAGGTTGTCATTATCAAGTAATAGAGATTATATTTTAGTATATATAGGTATAAGTACCATGTGTATGGTGGAAAACAAAATCTCAAATAAGTAAAATCATATAATAAATTCAAAATAGCCCATATTATTTAAGTAATTGTGTTTGAAAAGGGGACTCCTTATGGTACAAAGATAAGTTCTTTCTGTGTAGATATTCAAAGTTAAAATCTAGAATATTATATCAAATTCATGACTCACCCATATGATATTATAGGTTATTAAATACATATCACCATATAAATAAGTATTCATTTTGTTAATACATCAATGGGGATATGCAAAAACTTTTGGTATAATGTTTGATTTGTCAACAAAATAAACGAGAAATGGTTAAGGATCCAACGCTATTACAACCATTAACCATTCCAATAGAACATTGGGTAGAAATATCAATGGAATTAATTATGGGTTTGACTCAATAAAGTAACTTGAATTTTATGTTAGTTGTTGTATATAGACTCAAGAAGCATGAATATTTCTATGGACGCTATCATTTGTTTAAACTTAGTACAATGGAAAAAGTATTCATGAAAAAGGTACATAAACTCCATGGTATTTCCAAAATGATTATGAGTGATCATAATAATAACGTCACTAGATATTTTGGATTGAAATATTTGTAGTGTGGGGCATAAAAATTAAACATAATTAATCTTATCATTTACAATTTGATGGCTAAACAAAAATTTGTGAATAAATGTCTATAAGGATATCTAAATTATTTTTCCTCAAAAAAACAAAGTAATGGTCCAAAAATATTTCACAAGTAAAATTATATTATAACACATAATCCATTTTAGGCTCTATATGGATACCTCATGCATTATACTATATCTTATTTAAAAGGTTATCACAAATTATGTGTAGTTGAGGATCATATTAAACACTAACATGAAATGCTTTAAGTCCTTAAGAGTAATTTAGTTATGGATTATAATAGGATAAAAACAAGTGGATTGGCACTAAAGTGAGAGGAATTTTAAGGAATGAAATTAGCTATTCATTTGATTATAATCCTATAAGGTCACTTAAATAAAACAATAACATAAAGCTAAAATCAACATTTTATGGGCCCTATAAAGTTATCCATTAGATTATAAGTGTAGCTTATAAGTTAGAACTTCCTCCCTCTTCCAAAACTCATACTTTATTTATGTTTCATACATGAAGATATCAATAAATATGAATCTTATAGTCTATTCACATTTTCTTTAGTGAGATGAAAAAGTTAGTTTCATAATGGGGCCTAAGTTCATCATCTATAAATAACTAAAATAATTTCAAAACCAAGCTATTCCTAAATTTCTCATTAGATGGAGGAATTTTCTAGTTGAAGATACAACATGGGAAGATGAATAACTCATGAAAAATCATATTGAGTTTATCATCATCTAGGGTAACACTTTTATGAAGGGGAAGTACAAGTTACACCCCTAACATTATATCTTCTCGTGAGTACTAAGGTTATATAATGGTATGCATAAACTTTATCTTTAATTTATTATTGTTTTACCCTAATTTATATTAATGGGTGAGATTAATATAATTAAGATATAAAATTTAAATAGAATTTATATTATAACATGTGGCATTAAATCATAGACTGAATGTAAATGATCTACAGTTAAAAATTTTGAGTTGATAAGGGTATATGTTAAATATGGAAATTACTAAAGAGATCATGATACTTAGATTTTATATTTTAAATCATTATTGTAACTATGTTTTGGAAGCTAAAATCAAGGATAAAAAAATATGTGGTTTATTTGATTTAGGAACTTATCTACAACCTATGTTGGGTCAGTTCCATAGGATCAAGGCAATAACATTAGTTGATACTGATTTAATGGTCATAAATGACATGTGCATAAGTGTGACATATTGTTCACCTATGAGTGTATTTTATTAATTTATTATCCAATTCTATAATGATACACATAAATTAAAAAATCAATCTCTTTTTATTTGAAACCCTAGATGTTCTTGTGAGGATTAAAAAACTTAAAAAATGGGGGAAGTGTATTGGGATATGTTGACCCTAATTTCTATCGTATGATGATTGGATGCTACCTATTGATGTGTCATTTATCATGGATCACCAATTTTATGATATAATGGTGGTGAATCCCATCAAACCTTTCCTGAAAGGAGTCTTGCAAGGTGGGTCTCCCCAAGGTCTTTATTTATCAGGTTACAATGCACTTATCTTTACTCAGTATGTGTTGTGGATTGTTATGGTCAAGGGGACTACTGGTATGAATTTTAATCTTCATCTTAACAATATTTAATACTGGAATAATTTAGTATATTATTCTACTTTATCATCTCATTAATGTGGATTTTGTGTAGGTGTCAAAAATAGATAAATGTGTATTCATTTAGATGTTTCCCATGAGGTAAAATTAGAATTTAGGGTTTTGTTTAAATGTTAGTTCATGATTGATTTGAAAATTAATTACATTAGTTTAATCATTAAACAATGAAATAATAGAAATGGATACATAAAAATAATCAAGATAAGTGTTAAAATAGATTACATTCATACAAACCCTAAACTAATAATCTAATTACAAATATCAAAAGAAGGGAAAATGGGAAATAACACCCTTAAATAATGAAAACAAATTCAATTTCACAACCACATGAACTCCATAAAATATCCACTAAACAAACAAACATATGCAAAATCACATTTAGAACCAATGCAAGCATATGATGAGATCAAACAAGGAAAAAAAGAATCCATAGCTACCATATACATGCACAATTTACAAGCAAATAATCTTGAGTCTTCTATTAATCACAATATATCATGTTGACACTCAAATTAAGAGTC
This sequence comes from Torreya grandis, assembly GCA_037957365.1. NCBI lineage: Eukaryota > Viridiplantae > Streptophyta > Pinopsida > Cupressales > Taxaceae > Torreya > Torreya grandis. The sequence goes on along the minus strand of JARHVA010003294.1, from coordinate 514,920 downwards.
CATTATAATTGATCCCTCAAAATTTCACCAGCATAATAGTAGGATAAAATATTGAGTGAGATATTACTCTACTAAAGATTAAAATTTCATAAAATAGTGTTATTGTCTCAAATGTCTTTGGAGGAGAAGAAAATCAAACCATTACTTAATAAAAATGAGACAATACATATAAATTTCCTTTTCCAAGGGGAATATTTTCCCCAAAAATGCTTAACTACCACCATTAATGTTTTGAACCACATCCTTCCACATTGTTATCCTCAAAATTTACAGCTTTCACTTTTCTTTTCTTGAAAAAGACCAAAAACCAAGCCAAAAAGTTACCATTAAAATCTTGAATAGTAAAATAACACACAAAAAATATACAAGTTTTAAACTAGGTATAATCAGGAAAAATGGTCTTTGGGATGGAGTAAACTTTTTATAGAAAAATGGTAAGAAACATGACATCAAGATCAAATGTTATCATAAAAAACCAATAGGGAGTTAAAAATAGGCCTAATAGACCTAATCAGGGTTTGGGCAAGCATCATACAAGTTAAAATTTTCACCTTTAAAAATTTGACCTTCTAGTTATAATTGAGATTTGGAAGCCTAAATAACAATAGGGGTAGATTTGGCATGCTTATCAACCTAATTATGGTCTAGACCCATGATTATAACTAAATTTTATAGACATTAGTCTTTGTGTTCTACTTAGGACTTTTAGGGATTGTGGGTTTTCTATTAGGTAGGCTCCAGACCTAATCATGAGAATTTTATTGGATAAAACTAAGACTACCTACCTATTATAAACCTAAACCTAATTGGTAAATTTTCCCTAGTTATAACAATTCTCATCCTAGACCTAACCCATTACCTAATTAGGCTATAAACCTTGATTAGAACTAAACTTATGACCACCATATTAGACATAATATATTAAGACTATGAAGACCCCCCCACCTACCTGGAGATATATTCAAGGAAAAACACTCGATTAACAAAGTAAAACCACCAACCCTTCTGTCTTGTTCTAATCAAAACTTTTGTTTTGTTTAGAAAATGGTGTTTCTATCTCACCCCTCCTGACCTATGCAAGATGATTTCCCTAATTAAAACTAGGATTAAAATGAAGGATACCATAGACATATTGGGTAGAAATATATTATTGGAAAAGGAATAGATCAAGAAATCCCCCATGGACCTAGTCAAGGTTTGGAAGCTTAGTTAGGTCTATGAGACTTAGAAAAATAAAACATAGAAGTGGGTGGGACAAAAAGTATGATTAACACTATGTAAGGAAAAAAATTACCCTAGAGACATAATTAGGGGTTGAAATACTAATTATCTCTAATAAATTATAAAAATAATAATCAACTATATCTAAACCTATTTGGGAAACATGACCTCTTTTTCAGTAACTTATCAATATCTTTAATGAGGTAAACTTTGATCAAATACTCATCAAATAACCAATTTAAAAATATTGAAATGACTAACATGATCCTATTAATCAAGTGGGGAGAGGTTTTATGGGTCAAAATGGCATATAAATAAAAGTGAACTCCCAAAGTGATTTTAGGGAGATAAGAGATCTAGAGAGTGAGATTTTTCTAGTGCGAATAAGTGCAACAAAAATTTGCTTTGGTGCTAAGTGTTTTATATGATACTTTACCATTTAAAATTTTTAGTAATAATGGGATAGGTTTTGGGAGCCTAAATGGCATGAAAAATGATATGACCTCTTGGAGTAGGCTGAGATAGCTAGGCAAGCCAAGCTTCAAATACAAATTGGGAGGTCAAAACTCCACTTTCATGTTAAGTGCCTTATACAGTGGTTTCTTGCATAGACATGGTATTTCTAATGGTGATGATTATGGTTCCTAGTTAAACACACGTGTTGAGATGAAAAACTAAGGAAAATTGAGAGTGATGATAATAATGAGCCCTGAGTGTAAGTGGGAGTGACTAAAAAGAACAAAAAGAGGTTCCCTTATTCTTAAAATAATAAGGGTGTGTTATGAAATAAAAAACACTACCTATGTATCCAATATTCCAACAAGGAAAATCAAGCCACATATAGTTCTCCAACCTAGTGTGATAGTGAATTTTTATCCTTTCTTATGTATATGTAGATAATGATGGAGTTTTATGCTTGAAAATACTTTCTTTGACTAGATTTCAAATGATTATGACTTGGATTATGATTTATCCTAGTGGTAGGTATGTAAATTGGAAATATTTTCTTAGTGTGAAAAAACATATAAATTCATCGTGGATAAGTGAAAGATTAATTTTGAATGAGACCATGATTTGTTTATATAAAAATATATTTAAATAATTCTTCATAGAACCCACATGATAGGTTTATAGGATGACCCTAAAGGTGGGTCTGATTTTAGGAAATATTCATTATTAAGAGCGAGAAGGTTGTAACCAATACATATTATTATCAACTAGTGATAATGATCATAACTATCAAAAGTTACATGTGTAATTGTGGATTCATTTGAGAGTTTGGATATGTTTGTGTAGGATATTTAACATGTTTAAAATAGATAGTGAGGTTATTATATGTGTATAAAAATAGTAAAAAGAATTAACTCATAAAATAACATGAAAGTGTGAGAGGTTGTAAAATTAGGACCTTGTTTGGGTGCTTAAGTCATATGTGGTAAATGTGTGTCAAGATTATTATTATTAAGTAGTGAAGACTAGATTTTAATATATACAAATACATTGATTTTCTTCTAGTAACTAAATTTTTAAATTAAAAGGATAAAATATATTTGAATGTGTACAACACACTATGACTTTTGGTAATATGGCTCAAAATTTATAACTTTATCCATGAAAACATACAATGAATGTGTACTTAATGTTCAAATTTTAAATATGAGAATTGAAAATTTAAAGAGTAAGGGTTAGAGTACACTTGTGTATTGGTGAAAATGCATGTTTTTCACATATTGTTGTAGAGGATGATTCCTCATTTAATAATTGGAGAGGTGGGGTGATTATGCCCCAAACCTATGTAACTATGTAGGATCCTAAGTTGGGAAGGAAATATGCCCTAACACTCATGAATGTGGGGAAAATTACACAATGTACTAACCCAAATAACTATGGGAGAGAGAGAGAGAGAGAGAACCATGTCACTAGGTTAAAATTAAAAACAAAGCACCACACAAGCAAAAGATAGAATCTATTAGGCAAGGTTCACTCTAAATCGAATCAAACACAACAAATGGATTATATATTCAAATGTTATGTTTCACTCTAGTTAGATCAAGTCCAACCAATGTAATAACAATAAAGCATGATAAAAAGGAATGATCAATTTTCATTCCCCCATCATGTATGTATGTTTTGATTATGTATTTTTATCAATGCATAATAAAATTCATGATCAAAAGAGAATGGACCATGTCTATGACTCCATCATGATCATAGATATGATAAGTGTTAAGTGGAATGAGAAATAATTTTTCATTTGATTGTATTTGTGTTATTATGTATATGTATATGAACCAATATCATTCCCACTAAATTTTTATGTTATACATGTCAACCTATATCCCAAACGTATATGAATGTATAACTTTAAATTGTTTCTATAAATTATTTTGTATATTCCCATGCATATGCATTCAAGTGTGGATGAGTGTATGCTACAATGAGTATAAAGTGAATGCATATGCTTATCATATGCTTTTTACTTTGTATAATGTGAAACTAGTTCTCATGTATATGACCCAATCTAATTTTTAAACCATCTAAATATTTAAAATCAATGAAACATGTACTTTACTCTGATTTTATGCTCATTAAGTCTTATGTATTCACTATAATTCTCTAATTTCTTGAGATGATGGATTTATCATATAATTTAGTCATCTCAAAATAAGAATTAACTTTATCATGTCATGTATAAATATAACATATTTCAATATAATTTTATAATGTGGATAGTATGTTATCATAGTAATATATGTATCAATCAAGGCATCTATGTAACGTATGAAATGTAGGGATTGCAAGTGTCATGTATAGATAGATATATTAATGAAGGATGTGATATAAGTATCTCTAAGAAAACTATGCAATAATTATGCATGATATATAACATGTCACCCCTCAATATCAAAAATATTAGAAAACACAAGTATTAGTAGTCACACATAAGCCAAAATGGTCACATACAATGGACATAAAATGTCAAAATGATCAACTCTAAAGGTCACATGTAGGAAAACATAAAAAATGTAAAAAATAAGGGAAATAAAAGATGTCACATCAAGAAAATCAAAGTGACACACAAATAGTAAAAAAAAAAGTAATCTATCATTTATAAGAGTAATAATATCATTGGATCATAGAAGTAGGGAATAGTATACACCATCCATATGTATTAAAGTCATATCATAGTAAAATGGTATATCATGTATCACTATATAAGAAACAAGTAACTGACAAGTCAGATGAAAATAATATAGGTGGGTCAACATGATATAAGGTCATGGAAAGATATAATAGGTAATAGTGAAACTTGAGGAATAAGATGCCCCTAGTGTCACCATCGAGTAGAGGAAAAATGAACATTTTTATGTCCTTTTGTAACCTTTATGTCCTTACTAACACTCAGATATTATGGAATGCATGTGTATATGTATATATTTTATCATCTACCAAACATGTGATAAATAAAATATGTAGAAATGTAACTTTCCATCATGTCATTGCTTAGGTCTTGATCTTTGATTTTTTGAAATTATTGATAATTTGACTTTTTTGTAATTTTTAATTTTAGAAATTTAAAAAGTGAGGGCAAGTTTAAATAGTTTTGAAAATATAATAATGGTATGGATTCAAGCAATACAAAAAAATTGTGAAGGACTAATGTGGACTAATTGTGATAACATGGTTAAATGAAGGAAGAGAGAGAAATCATTATATCCCCATTGTATTCATGACTCAAATATATGTGGGGGATAGAGGGCGTTGTGGAGGAATGAATGGACATACTAATTTCATAATATGTAAGTTTATAGTAAACCATGTACATCTAATGTCATGCATAATTATATTTATCTTGATATGATCATGTTATGTACATTATCTTTTTGTCATACTTATCAAATTTATATAGATATTTATGGCTTTAATGTCTTAGAAATGTGAATGGCCATGAAATATGCTAGAATTTGGTTTGACTAATTATAAAAGTAGTGATAGTAAATTATGACTTAGGTTGCCAAAAGTGACCATGAGAAAAAAGATAGTTTATTTTTGTATAGATTATACATGCAGAGGCTACCATGAAAGAAAGTGTAATATAGGATAAATATTTTTGATTGTTTGAATTAAGATAACAATGAAATATTTAAAACTAAAATGAAAAAAAAAACCAAGGGATATAATAATGGTAAATGTGAGGGTGTATGTACCAAATAGAAGGATAACCTATGATAGTTTGATAAATAATCATGACATATCATGTACAATGATATATGCTTATTTTGAATAATGCAAATCATGTGAAGATAATATATATAGTGGTATTAATGGCTCATCATATTTCTAATCTTTCTTTGATGCCTCTTTATACATATCATATTCTAATTTTGAATCTATAATATGAGTGTGTGTTATATGATGTTCTTAATTATAATCGTGTCTTAGTTTTTGTGTATAGAATGCTTGCTTCTAGTGAGCCTAATATGATTTATTTCCTTTAATAATATTTATATTTTGCATATTGTATTGAAACATTTGTTTAGTGAATGCCCAATAATATGATGATAGTCACAATATGTTTCACCATCATATTTCCGTGGTATAGGTATTCTTGGATCAAACTCTTGTTTAGGTATAGGTATGATAAGATTATATGATATTAAATTACTTAATAGAACATGAGGAGGTGATGGTAATTTTGAGAAATACCTCTTTATTAAATATACCATGTTGAATTGTTTGGTATGTCATTTAATTATTTGGTTTGCCCTGTTTATTTATTTACTATCTACCATTGTATGTAATTATGGATCATGGTATTTGAAAGGTAGTTGTCTACTTGAAATATATATAGATGTATCCCATGTATAAATGTAACACACATATGTAATGTCTCCCATGTAGAATGTATCCAAGGTTGGCCCAATAATAGGTTGTAATATGTATCATGAAGTGTGAATTGAAATAAGAAAATTGCCATATTTAGTCCTAGTAATATCTCCATGTAAATTATGCCAAGTGATTTCATAGTACTTAATTTAATTTGGAAATGACATGTAATTTTATATGTAAAAGTTTCATATAAATTTATAATTCATGAAATAATGCTATGTTACAAATGTTTTTAGCTAATTTAAGATTGATAAAGTTATTTTAATGATTATTTGCAATATCACAACCTATAAAAATAGTTCATTAGTTTTTCATTTTGTGTACTTGATACTTGTATTATTTTGTAACTCTCTTTTGGTGGACACATCCTAAATAAAGTAATATTATAGAGAAGTGGATGTAGTAATATTAGGAGTGTCCTTTTGATCTTATTCTGTTAATATTTTTCTATAATAGAGACCTCTCCATCCTTTCTGAATAGATTCTTAGATGGGGTTAATAATGCCTTGTGCATGTTTTTCCAATCTTTATCCCATTTATCCCCATTTTTATAAATATTTGAATCAAAAACCATATCTATTCAAATCAATTTGACTATAAATTTCATTACCAACTATTTGAATATATAGTCTTTAATATTTGATATATTTTTAAGAGATCGTATATGTATTTATAAATTCATGTTAGATGTAGTATAGTTCATATCATAGTTATCATAGGAATGTTCCTTATATTTTGTGATAGTAGAAATATAGACCTCCATAAAGGGAAAATAACTATCACCATCTTGGGGAGAGTTGGGAACAACAATAGAAGAATGCATAAGACAATAGGTAGGGTTTTGGGGGATTTTAGTCATATAGATCATATAAAACTTTTGAATAATGTTTTTTAAGGAGAAATCCTAAGATCAAAAGGAACATGAGGGAATAACTATAAAATAAGACCCTAAGCTAAGATATAAAACCATAAAAAGATAAAAAGCTAATGAAAACCAAGGGTTTTATAGTGTTTGATATTTGTACAAGTTCGCCAATATGTTTTACCTTAATCTAGATTATGGGAGAGATTAATATAATTAATATAAAACTTTGAAATATAATTTAAATGATAAGATATGGCATTCAAACATAATTTATAATATAAATGATTAAGAATTGAATTTTGTGATTTGACAAAGGTATAACCTAAATATGAAAAGTAGAAAAGAGATCAAGATACATATATTTTATAGTTGATTATCTTAATATGACCAAGTTTTAGAAGTTGAAATCATAGATAAACTATAGACACTATTTCTAAATTATATAACACCTTAGTATTTTACACTTGTAAAATACATATCATAGATGTACCTTTAACTTCTATACTTTTACCCTACCAAAATTCTTACATACACTACCTTTCTATGCCTAATTGCTTATCTCTTAGTCTAAATAGTGTTATTTTGATGATTTATACCTTATATCTTGCCTAAAATTTATATACCTAATTATCTTCCATCTTTGCAAGTTCTAGACCTGTACCTATTTTCCAATTGCCTGGACACTTGCATCCTTGTTAGACAACTATGTCACCACAAGTGTCATATTCTCATGAAAGTGCCTAGTTCCCTAAAGTCAAACAACTGTGTCGACATAAGTGTCATATTCTAATGAAAGTGCCTAGTTCCATGAAGTCATCTAATTTGTAAATGAAGTATATTTCTATGGTTATCCTAAGTTCTTTAATGTAATATATTATCAAAATGCATTGGTATAAATATAATATCAACCCTCATTAATTCCTCACCTAGCATAGACTTATCATAGACCAAAAAAACACTAAATCAAGCCCTTAAGTGAGTAAAACTTCCCTATTTTATCCTATTTCCATATCAATCATAGGGACATTATAATCATATTTTATATGTTACAAGCTAGGTCATTATTATACTTGATTATCACATAGTACATGATTCACACACAAAACCAAACATAGGGGAGAACTACATGGGTGTAAATCCCTTTTAGTATTATTGGATATGTAGGAAACACTCATTAATAGAGGGGTATTTAGGGTATCTTGACACTCTATGCACACTAACCCATTTTTCCCATAACCTTTATCAAGATTAAGAACTAGGATTTTTCTATTTGACAATAAATGATAGTACATGATGCAAATCTAAATACACCAAAGTGAAGGCAACATAGAACCCATAAGCATCTATGTGGTTGCATCTCATTTTAGTAGGTATTATATACTAGACACCTACATGTAAGATAGATAGTAAGATTGATGCAAGTATCACAAATTGATACAAGTGTCCACAACTATAGAGGTTAAATATCTATAATTAAGTGATTATTTTATAATCTAGATCTAATCAACTTTCTAACTTTTATATATCTAGACTTGTACTAACATCTGAACCAAATAAATTTCTTGTTTTCATTATCATTTAAATATGTAGGGAACACTCATTAATAGAGGGGTATTTAGGGTATATTTAAAATCTATGCACACTAACCCATTTTTCGCATAGCCATTATCAAGGTTAAGAACTAGGATTTTTCTATTTGACAAGAAATGATAGTACATGACCCAAATCTAAATACACCAAAGTGAAGGCAACATAGAACCCATAAACATCTATGTGCTTGCATCTCATTTTAGTAGTTATTCTATACTATACACCTACATTTGAGGTAGATAGTAACATCGATGCAACTATCCCAGATTGATACAAGTGTCCAAAACTATAGAGGTTAAAGATCTATAATTAAGTGATTATTTTAGAATCTAGATCTAATCAAATTTTTACCTTTTCTAGACCTAGACTTGTACTAGCATAGTAACCAAAAAAATATCTTGTTTTCATTATCATTGTAATATTTAACATAAATATACTTTCTATCTTTAGCATCTCAACATAAATTTTTTTATATATGCTCTATTTGAGTTTCATTAATTATTGGCCCACTACAAAGATAGTTTATCATCCTTATTCCCTAGGATATATCTACCTCTTTAACCATATATTTCTCATATCTATATTTTATGATTAAACATAAACACACTTATGGTTAGTTTGGATAAGGAAATGATTTTCTACCTAAACTAGGTTAGTTTTATAGGATCAGGTTAGTATCATTGATTGATACTGACTTGCTAGTCAAAATTGACAGTGTGGCATAATGACCATATGATCACCTATAACTATATTTTATTGATCTATTTTTACAATCATAAACCATGTTCAAATGCATACTTCCAAATATTATACTCTTTTGTTTAGAAATCATAAAAGTCCTTACAAGGGCTATAAACATGGGAAAATGGGGGAAGTGTAATGGGTAAACTTACACCAATCACACTCATCTTATGATTTATTATTACTTATGTATCCAATACTTGGAGGAGTGATATCAAGCCACACTAGTTTTCCCACCTATTGTAATTATGTAATTTTATTCCTTAACTATTTGTATGTAGTTAATGATTGGATTTGGTAGTTGAAGATGCTTGCCTTGACCTATATTTTAAATTTTATAAACTTTATTTGTGTCTTCTCCTAGTTATATGTATTCTAAGTTTGAAGAATAAGGAACATTTTATTATTGTTCAATAGTTTCTATATGTATCAAAAATAAGTGTTAAATCCATTTTGAATGAGATCCTGATTTATTTATGTATGGATCTATTTGAATAATTCCACATTTCATCATCACACTTGGATTATAGGTTAACCATAAGGAGGGATTTGATTTCAAGAAATATACACTCCCATATTATAATTAATTTGGGTTATTATTTACTAAAGATAATGAACATAACTATCAAAACTAACCATGTACTAGTGGACTACTCTAAGAGTTTAGATATGTATGTGTAGGATATTCAGAAGGTTTGAAACAAATAGTGATGACATTTTAGGTGTATAAAACAATAATTGAAAGTTTGACTTATAAAATAACATGCAAGTGTGAGAGGATGAAAATTAGGACCTTATTTTAGTGTTCAAGTCATGCATGGTAAATTATGTCAAACTTATTATTGTTAAGTATTAAAGGAACATATGTTATTATATATAATTAGTTATTAATATTTAGTTAGGTAAACCTAATTATGATGAAAAGGTGTGACTCTTCCTAATCATTGGTATAGGTATGGATGAGCAAGGCTTTCCAAAATCATCATAAATTATATTATTAAATTCATTTCCTTATTTATTTTGATTACTATAGGCTCCCATTAGAAGTGGATTATATTTTAGTGTTTCATATGTTATCATAAAATTTTAGTATGATCTAAATGAATTAAAACTATGCATATTTAAATTATATAAAATAGGAAAATAATCACACAAACATGAATATAAAAGGATCGACTAATATTGCACTTAGAATATTAGAAAATGACAAAAAACTAAGGATAGGAAGACATAGATTATTTTCAATTTTTTTTCTCAATGTGTTTGTCACTACCCCTAAAAATTGTCGATGTTTTCTCTATAACCACTTATATCAAGAAACAAAAACTCAAACCCCAATAGGTGCTACTAGTGAAACTCAAATCTTTGCAATTATTGGTAATATATAGACCTTATCATTAGTGTCCTTATTCACTATAGAATTCCTTGATGGATTATATTTCCATTATTACACCTATGGATGTATCATGTGTGCACTTTATTTTGATCTTATTCAATTATATGTGTTTAACTTCTACTTCCTTTGAAATCATAATTTTAATTTTGAACACAAGATGACCCTTAAAAAATGGGTTAGTATTTTGGGTTTTCCAACCCATATCACTCCCCACTAAATGTTTGAGAGTTACCTATGTTATAATACTCTTAAGAAGGATCAAACTATATATGGTTCTCCCATATAAGTGTGTGTGTACATAATCATGATAATTTAGAATCCAATGTAATGTTTATCTTCTAACACTTGGCACCATGAAAATTTAAATAATGTTTATATTCAAATTTGTCTCTAGGATTTCTATTTTGAGTTATATTTATATATGTATGCCTTTGTGGTAATGTATTAAGAGAGTGCTAATTTATTTCTCAAGATTTTTAAAGATTTTTCCATGATGAGTATATCCTTAGGATTGATTTGTATGTATATTTGAATTTGATATTTCCTATTACAATTGACACATGAAAGTGTCTAAGTAAACCTCATCTCTTAACTTCCCAATTTTAAAAATAGATGTTGAGTGTTCCTAGACACTCTTGGTAGAAAAAAACATCTACATAGAAATTGGGACTACCTAAGTATTGCCAATACTTTCTTGGGAGTAAAAATTCATGATATTAGATATAAAGATAATTTGTTTTAGATTTTGGAAGGTTATTGCATAGATTAAAGTGGCCCTAAATATGTGTATTTTGTAAATTATGTTGGGCAAGATAAATATTGGGTAGATAGATAAGATAATGTGTGCCCAAGATTTAAAAGTGTATGCAAAGTCTAGGTATGTGAAAGTGTTCCAAAATTAATGTTTCCAAAATATCTAATTTTAAATTTAGGTGTCTACAAATTTCCCCCTTTTAGTATAGTATTGAAAATTCTAGATTAAAAGGATAACAAATAATTTTTATACCTATGATTAACCACACTTGGTGTTGATAGGTATTCCCTAAATCTCCCATTTTATCCATATAAAACCCATAAAGAAACATATATAACTAGATGTAAATTAATGTTATTAAATCTAAAATAATCTATATCATTGAATTATTTATAGTTGAAAAGTCAAGGAATGAATATAATTGAGGGTATGTGAATCACTCTATCATTTATTGAACTTTTATGGAGAATACCATGGTGTGATCATTCCATTAAGAGATGAAACTACTAAAACCTTGAGTTGAGGAGTATAAATTCCTCAACCAGTATTGGAGAAGGACAAGTGCCAAAATTGAGAACTATAGAAACCTCAACTACACTAGTCTAAATATCATCATAATTATTTTTGGAACCTCAAAATCAGGTTCATATTCAAATTTATAAACCCAAAATAGGTTTTCATGTCAAAACCTAAACATGAAATAGTTTCTATGCCAAAATGGAGCTTTATATCAATTTTTTAGACATATTATATATCCAAAGTGCTTACATAGTACCATTAGTCCAAATTGATCCATAACATAAAAATTATAAAATGTTTGCATGAACAACATTCATACCTAAAATTTGATCCATTTCTACCTAAAAGTGATATATAATGTAAAATATTATTTTTCATAATGTCATATAATGTTTCTCAATTGCTCTTTTTGATTATTCTACTTAATCTTACCCATATAATTTGTCTATCATAGAATATTTGAACTATTCATCATAATTATATTGAACTTCCCACATGTATTAATTTATACAATTTTAATCCAAAATCTTACCCATACTATGAACTATTTGTATGTCATGTCTTGAATATATAATACAATCCCATGATATGCCCCTAGTTTGATTTGAGGGATGAAGCTTGAAAATTAGTCACCTCAAAAGAAAAAGTTATGGGTACCATGTCTTGTATATAAAAATGTAATGATGTAAAATACACATAAAAATAAGATAATATATTTAAACATATAACTATTTGATCATTCAAGAATATATAAAATATAATAAGATAATATATGTCAACATATAAATATTTGATCTTTTAAGAATATATGAAACATGTGATCCAAGGAAATGAACATACAAGTGTCACACCAAATAGATATATAAATTAGGCTCATAATAATAAGCATCAAAATAGATGAATGACATAAATCATGGCATAAAAAATAATATAATTAATCACGAGAAAAATCTTAGTAATAGTCATATAAGTAGCCACATAAAAGAACATAATATCATGATCATGAAGCACATAAGCACATAAGATGCAACTTAACTCTGAATTGACTTTAACCTAACACAAACACTACATGTCCATGACATGGATTACAGGATCCTCTAATAGGTGATGTGATAAAACACAATCAATGCACTCATAAAACATATAATATAACACGTGTCAATTATCATATAATGTAATAATTTTCAATAACTAGCACATAGAGCAAAAAATGTAAGTTAAAAATCAATCATTATCATTAAGTATATAAAAACACAATATACATAGGAAATAGTAATATAGTAAGTATGAGTAAGATAAATTCTATATGTTATAGATGTACCAATATAAAAGTATATAACCTGGTAAGTCTATTAATATGCCCCTAGTGTAGGCACATCCCAAATGTATTAAAAAAATCATTTGTGTAGATAATGTCATGAATTCATATCTCCACATAACATATGTAACCCGTATGTTTTGCATCTTACTCATAAATACCATGAAAATCATGTGTATAAAAATATATATGTAACTCACCATGTATATGATAAATAACATAAATAAATCATGTATAATGACAAAACTTATCATGAATAGGTACTCATTTTATTTTATTTAAACATTGGATTTTTTTCAATTGATGTTTTTTTTTATATTCTCAAATTTTAAAACATGTCCCTATTAACCTATGATCCCATTAATAGAATGATCACATGTAGGTACTAGATCGATTAGTGGGAATGTCACACATAATGGGATTAGAATATCATATGTATCATTGCTAAAATTAGATAAAATATCATGAACTATGTAATATACAACATCTTCATCATAATCAATATGTCATGTATAAATTTTTAGGTATAATAGCTATAGTAACATGCGGAATTCATTGTATGCTAGGATAATGTGCCAGTGTTACACACACAAGATTTTTATGGAACTATGATATGATGTGTTAGAGTAGTTAGTGTCTATTTAAGTCAAATAGATCATTTATGTAATGTATTTTAAGAATTATTATTCAAGGAAGATCAATTACAAGTATTTAATTTGTCTTTTTAAGATGAAATTATATAGTTTGAACAATAGGTTGTTGTGGAGGTGGTGGATTAAATGTCTCAAATTGAATGGGGTGTTCATATGAAATATATATAACTTTAAACACTTGATTTTTATAGATATAATTTAAGGATTTATTTACCAAATATGATATTACATGTATCTTATTTATTCATAGACATCCTAATAACATATCTAATGCCCTAGTATTAGGAAAAACTAAGAACCAAGTAGAAATAGATATATGCCATATCATAAGTGGTAATATAATGCCCTTGATATGGATTTATATTGATAATAATTTATTGAAAAGAATATAAAATATGATTCCAAAATATGAATAATAAATGATGGGAAATAATAAGCAAAATAAAAAAAGATAAAACCAAAGAAGCCATGAAAGATAAATATTTCATTCCATAATGACCTATTTTTTCCTTCTCCATACATTTGATTATATAATCTTTTCACCTTCTTTCCTGACTCTATAAATTCTCATTTGTATTTTTAACCTTCTTTTTCCTTTTCCTCTTTATTTTGTCTCATATGATTTTTCCCTCTTTTTACATAATTGACAATTTATAATCAAATCCATTTCTCTATACCTATGCTAACACTCACCCAAACTAAAATAGGCATATCACATTGAGACACTTAGATAAAAGGCCCTAATAAATGATTTTTTTTATAATTTTTATCAATTACACTAAATTTAAGTGTTCTACCGAACTACTCCTTACTAATCTCTTAGACCTATCATTCTAGAACTCCCCACTTTATTACTCTGACTATCTAATATAACCTCAAATTCTTTTTAAGTTTACAAACTTATAAAAACATTGATTTTTTTAGACCTCTTTAACTATTACATATAAATATAAAAGGAGAAAAAGGAAAAAAAATAAATGTTTTCAATAAATTTCATCCCTCTTATTCAAACATGTCACTACACATAGAACTATTACACTGATCCTTACCATCAAAATATTTCCTATTCTTCTCAATATATCTCATTATTGTAAAACTTCTATTTATCCTTATATTGAAATAATTTTTGTGTTGATCTATCATTTTTATTTAAACTCCTTGTACTACCCCTCAAGACATACATAACATTGTTCAATTTGCCTCTCTCAATACCCATATTATTAACCAAACCAATTAAAGTTGTAAACTATCCCCTTCAAGAATGTATTTCATCTTTAACTTGATAATATCAATGTATTGTTGGTAGGAATATTCTTCTCAAAAAAATTCCATCAAAAGTGTGACATCAATATCATCTTTTCATGTGCCTACTCTTTCAACACTCAACTATGGACTTAAATTATGTCACTTTTTCATGCTTAAATACATGGAATTTAGAAATGTATGCAAACTTAAAAACATATTACATTTACCTCATTTGAATGTATGCTCTAGAAAGGAGATATTACCTCTAGTTGTGATCATGGGTGAGATTGGTATGAGTAGGGTAGAAGGAAATCCAATTATAATAAATATATCATGCTCTTGACCGTGATCTATAAATATGATATTAGCAAGTGTGATCATGATATTGACACCTTCCATCCATAAAATATTCATTATTACTATGAAAATGGTTATGTGCATGCTCTAAATAACACTTGACAAACGGTTGAAAAAATAAATAGTCATCCATGATAAGCCTTTTCTTAAAAAATAGTTATCTTGCTATGTATATTTTTGATATCTGTTACACTCTCTAACATAATTAAAACCATTCTCCATATATAAGAAACAAGTCACTACTCTATCCATTATCAAAACCATTTTGGTATTTGTATGCACCTATAAATTACATGATGGGATATGACTAATAAAATGTTCAATGATGATGTTATGATATCCTATGAATGTCCATAGCAGGGATATCTCTAACCACATAGTCCTTTTTCCATATTATTCCTCCCTTGATTATCCCTATCCTCTTTTTGTTTGTCATTTTCATCCTATGAAATATTAGTTTTAAAACTTTCAATGTATGACAAAATTATTGCTTAAGGTGATAAGACTATCACCCTAAATTATAAAACCACTACTTATATATCAAAAATATCATAATAATTTCATGAATGACCACTATAGTTCCATCTTAAAAGGGTAGAATCATTTTAAATATGAGGTATTATTGTAACCAGGTGTAGTGGTTCCATTATGGAAGATGATAGTTGCATAATTCCCCCCTATAAAGAGGGATGGTTTTTTCAAATCCTTCCCATCTTATAAATTTATCTCTTGAGATACATTATTTCACATGCATTTGTTAGGATTTAGATTTTACATGAGTATTTGCATTTGATATTTACCGAGAGGAAAATAGTATATTGCTGAGTTAGCTATTATTTGGTTATTTGAATATATTTTGATAACAATATATTCATTAATAGTTAGTTTTTTAGTGTGAGTTATTCATAGGGATTTGGGTGAGAGTTTGATGGAGAGACAATCTCCATTATTATAAGAATGATATTCCTATAAATTTATAATGTCTAGGATGAATAAGATATAGAGTCAATAATATAATATTATCAATGTGTTTAAAATTATTTTTGTGTTCTACTTATTATTTATATATTTAATCTATGGAGATATGAAATAATTATATTATATAGTATCAGAGTAGGTAACTTATTCCATGGGATACTAATAAATTTAAAGGGGTAACTGCTTGGTGGTTTGTCCCTGTGAATGAAAAACTAGTGTTGATTTATGGTAACTGTGTAGATCTTAGTGATATTGTAGTTATATAATGTTATAGTTCATACACTTTAATCTATAATTTCCCTAGCATCTCTTTTCTATCTTGGAATTCTGTTTACATGACACATCAATAATCTGATAAGTACATTCAAAAATTGTGGAGATTCAAAATTTATATAGAGCAATATTCTACACACTTGTTTCAGCATTTGCATTCAAATCCATCTTCATATCATTAATCATAATGAGTAAAATTCTGCCTACACCTTGTGTGGTTAGTACATATATTGGATTGTCAATATAATAATCACATTTTGAGTCTAAGAGAGAAGATTTAATAAGCATGATAATAATTATTAAAACAACCAATCTGATTATCAAAGATTATTCATTTATATCTATTTTGATCCATCATGCATAAGTTTTATTCATGATTTTACATATATGCAATAACTATGGATTATTACATTTGAAATAACTATTTTTTTTTGAAAAATCAATGCATTCTTATCTAGTTTTCCATCCAAACCATGTAACTTGTCAATAATTTCATGGTTTTTCTCTATGGATCATGAACTACTACATTCAATTCACTTTTAGAGATGACCTTGACAAAGTCATTTATACAATTTCCACTGTGAATTGGTTTATAAAAAATGGAAACCCAAAAATGAATTTAGAAAAGTCAACTACACTGGGATGCAAGTTTAAAATAGAATCCACCTAAATATAATGTGATCTAATGCTACATGATCTCAGTGTTTACTAAATTTACTCTAATATCCACCAATAGATTGTGCTTTTGCCAATATTATGGAGTTAAGTATCTACATAGATTATGTTAGTTATTTATTAAAGTAAATGAGTTTTAATGTTATTGCATTCAAATTTATTTGAAGGTCTTTTAGAGTTGTGAATCGCGATTTATTTAGAATAGCATTTGTATTTTTTTTAAATTACAGTTCATAGGTTTCAAATGGATTCATTTATTTTTAGATTCAAAAGTCTAGTTTTTTTAGATTTGTAATTAATTCTTTACAAATATAATTTAAGTTGTTGAGTCATTGCCTCACCAAAAGTCTATTTTGAGTCTAGTATGTCAATATTTTATGTCTATAGTTAAATTTCTAATTATAAATTTTAGTTATATTATAGATTTAATTATTTATAGATTTAAATTATAAGAAACCAAAAATTTCAAAAGGTCTTTGTGTTGTATGTACAAAAATACAAAGTGTTAGTCTATGTTAAGTCATTTTTTTAATATTGTTAGAATGTTGAAAAATGATTTGAAGTTTTAGTTTTATGTCAAAATTGTCAAAATAAAAGTTAATTATTTGTACAAGGATGCAATATCACTTGTACACAACATCTTGAGTCAAATGCCATCAAATGTCAAATGCATCCAAACTATGAGGGGGACTTCTCAAAAAAATCATGAACTTGAGATTCATCAACATTATTACTAAGTGAGTAGATTATTCTACTATAGGATAGAGTAAATAGAGGTTGGAGATTTTATAGCCTCTTGTCAATCACCAACAACAAGGCCCCAAAATATTTGGTGACATATGTAGTGTGGTGTATTTTTAAGAATTTTTGTTGTGTGTTTGAATAAGAACAAAGTACATGCCTATTCAAGTAATGTAATTTGTGTGAAATTCCAAACATAATTTCCTTATGTGAAAACATAGTGAGAGGACAAAAATAACCAATGTAAGTTAGTTCATAGATCTTGAAAGGGTTTGTGGTAGACCTAGGAAACCATAGGAGGTGAACAATTTATGTGTTCCTATTTATGTCAAAGTTTGTGATAAACCTAATTATAACCATGGGAGGACTGATACTTTCTTTGTATCAAGGTCATGAGCTCCATAGGGCATGCCATAGGGCTGAGCATACTATAGGTGAGAATGTGAATGTGTTTTCACCTTGTAAAAACTAAGGGGGGAAATGTTAGGACTTAGATTTTACATGAGTATTTACATTTGATATTTTTTTATTTGATATGGTAAAAAAATAGGTTTTACAAGGACCTAAAACCATGAGGGTGAATTACATTAGTTTAAATAGGCAAACTAGGGCTGAGAAGACAAAAAAAACACCAAAACAAGTACTTAAAAATGAAAGAAGGAAATAAAAACAAACACTATTCTAGGGAGAAAATCCCTCCTAAGTATCTTCAACAACAATAGTATCCTTTTCCTAAGTGGTTGGTCTATTTTTATAAACCTTGTCATGAGTATAATTTTTGGCGCCTTTTATTACCTCCTGAGGTAAGATTATTTTGGGTCGCTTCATGTGTTTCACTTACATAGGATATTGTTTAGGGGGGACCCCCCCAGGGGATCCTAGAGGGGGGATTTGTGGACCTTGAGTGATTCTATAATAGGGTATTAGGGGGGTTTAACTGAGAGTAAAAATGATTATATAGTGGCCTCAACCAATTAGTGTAGTTCATTTTAGTCCTATATAAGCTTTGCTAGGCCAAATCCTACCTAGTGGACCCTCAAGTTGATATTTTCTAGTAGAAGTTTATTCTTTTCCAAATAATCTATCATTATGGCCTTAACCTTCCATGGTAAATGCATGGGAGAACATATTTCAATTGGTTTTGGCTTATGGATAAATAACAATTTGAGGGGTAGGTCTTTAGTGGGGGACTGGGATAAACTATGTTGGGGGGAATGTATATTAAGGGGTATTTACATTTTATATTTATCGAGAGGTAAATAGTATATTCTTGAGTTAGTTATTATTTGATTATTTAAGTATATTGTGATAATAATATTCTCATTTATAGTTAGTTTGTTGGTGTGAATTATTCATATGGATTTGGGTGAGAGTTTGATCGAGAGATAATTTCCATGATTCTAGGAATGATATTCCTATAAAGTTGTAATGTCCTAGATGAATAATATATAGAGTGAATAATATAATTTTATCAATTTGTTTAAAATTATTTTTGTGTTCTCTTTATTATTTTCATATTTAATCTATGGAGATCTAAATTGGTTGTATTAGTATTTGCTTGTTACTTTTGTATTTATTGATTTTTATGCCTTAAGTTCACCTCCAATTAGTCTCAACTCAATTTAGATCCATCCTAAGTTTAACTCCAAATTTAGCTTATTAAATTTTATTCATGTAGCCTCTGTGTCTCTTTTAAAAGTAAGACAATTTTGGATCCAAAAATTTGCATTAGATCCTAGAGTTTTTAGTCTTTGCACAAACCATATATTGCTACCATTATCTTGAATCTCTACCTTTGTTATTTTTTTGTCGACTACACCATTACAATAAATGGAGTGTCATTGATTTTACAACTTGATATTTCTAAGTAATCTTTATAATAAATGTAATAAACCAACCATAGATCACTTGAAATTTATTTGGGGTTGTGTCTCTCTTATTATTCCCATTATTTTTTCTTAGATAAAGAGCTAGCATACTATGGACAATAACAACACATACTACATGTTTCCAACTAGTCCATGACTTGATCAAATTTGAGGTTCTTTATTTTTAGTTTACTTTATTTATTAGAACATATTAGTTAAATTATTCTTATGGTATACTAAATTTATATTTCCAAAAAAATAAAAATTGATATGAAAATAATCATTTCCCATCCTAATCTTTGCAACAAAAAAAGTAGTCAGTCTCTTTGTTTAATTACATTCATTATATTCATTCATAATATACAAATAGTAAATCTAAAATATAGGTAAATATTATTAAAAAACATAAATATTTTCAACCTTTGTAAATGATCAATTTTTAGATTCAAAACAAGATATTTTAATTCACACACACACACACACACACACACACACACACACACACACACACACACACACACACACACACACACACACACACACACACACAAACACAACTAGAAAGCCCTATATCAACCTAGTTAGACAAAATGTCTTATTTTAAATTATGATTTATATATTTTTTTTACAGATAATAAGAATGCTTATTTTATTACATAATTAAATAAACTCATAACTTAGAAACTAATATTAATAAAAAAAACATTGTTCATATCTAGTGTACATCTAATCTAGGAATATCATTTTTTTACTTGCATATGAATAAAACGAGTGTTAGGAACTTGATAGAATTTTTTATATTTATAATCTAAACTTTTTATTGTATCATTTGCATATTGATAGACATTTTAATTCTCAAAAAGATATATTAATACTTTATTTACAAAACCACAAAATAAAAAAGAACACTTAGCTTCATATAGGTTATATATAAAAAAGTTATAAATATTAAAATTTACTTAGAGTAGATATATATATATCTTACCTTGCATGGATTTAAAATAATTTGAAAAGCAAAAAATAAGAAGAAGAAAATTTTATCTTTAATTAAATATAGTTTGATTATCATTCTTTCCTTTCAAGTCATTTAATTTTATCTAGTAGTCACTTTTCATTTTCAAGTCAAAAACCTTCCTCAAAACTAAAAATCCAAAAACATTATTAAAACCTTTCCCAACCATGAAATAATATAAATTGAAAAATTGATTATAATAACACAATAAATTTTCTCAAATAATAAATTATCCAAACAAGCTCATATTCTTACACATTGCCTATCCCCTTTAGATGACACTTCTCAAAACACTTGGTTTTGTTAGAGAGGGTCTTTTCCCTAGGGTTAGGGTACCTAGTCCCATATACAATATATAGTTTCAAATTCAAATTGAGCTTAGGAGAGAGGTTTTACATTTTACCCCAATCCCTCTTCTCAATGTTGAGTCTCTCAATGCCTTAGAGGAATAATAACAAATTCTTGATCCATCAATCATTATCCTCCCCCAAAACAAATGTAGAAAGTATAATGTGACTCAATCCTATATCCTCACCTCTACCCTTCTATTATCCTCCTCAAGTCTAGCATCATCATATATAAATCACATTTTTGTATTAAATTGATTTGGAATATCCAACCTAATAGATTTTATCTCATCTCACGAGTCATTTATCTTCACCATCCTCATTTATAGGATCATGTTATTTATTAGGATATTTGCCTTCAAGTAATCTTAGAAATTAAAGGATCTTAGACCTATATTTATGCACAACTTGATGCTATTAATGATCAACAAGATACTATAGAGGTATTTTGGTTACATCATGAGAACCCCTTGCCACCACCCATTCTAAATCTCATTCCACCTAACAACCAATGTAACCCATAGTCCAATCTATAACCCATCCATTACATCAATTTCCTTGACCTAACCTTAGGGATTCAAGTGCACAATTTAACATCTTGTATTCATGCATACATAAATCAGTGAACCTAACATGAAAGACTTCCATATTTTACATATTCTTTTTTTCCCTCTCCTTATTTCACCCTTCTCCATTTTCCCTCCTCCTTACTTTCATTTTCTAGGTATTCATATACCCCCAAAATATGTCAAACAACATAAGTGGATCTCTTAAATTAGAGGGATATAAGAGAACCCAAATCAATTATAGTGAGTTTTCATTGGTGAGTTATAACAATCCCACCTTTGACACCAATGTAGATTACCAATTCTATAATTAATGTCATCTTAATACCCAAACCAGGAGTGGGGTCCCTATCCATGAGATATAGGACATATTGTAAACTATTATTAATCACCATTTGCCTAATTCTATGAAACTCACTTGAGGAGGAATGGTCACTCCTTTCATGGCCAAGAGGCCACAAATAATCCTATAAAGACTAGATGTTGAAATAATTGTTAAATATGATCATCATCTAGGAAGGATCCATCACTTTGAGGATGAGGTTAATCACATGCAAATAAATATGCATCCTTTTAATAGGAGTCAAGATGCCTTCAACCTACTCATGTCAAACATATCAATACCTTTTAATATCCTAATCCAAACCAACCTCTTAAGGCTAACCAATCTCATGCCTCTTCCCCTACTATACATGAGGCTCTTAGGCCTAACATGGTCATTAGCCTAAACCAACTCATCAACACCCTAGTACATCAAATTCATGACCTTGAGAATTAAAAAAAAAAATTGGTCATGGGATGGGCCCAAATTCTCTTATGCAAGCTCATACTTCTCCTTATCCCTTCCAAATTATGAAACATCAAACACTAAACCAACAATATTACATTCCTCCACCTTAATAGGAATATACATCCCCATTAGGCCATGCCAATAAACAACCATTGGGGACATGTTTATTCATGGGGTCCTAAAACTTGATTCTTATAAAGTTCCTCCATCCTATCAATTTCTTATCCAAACCCTAATGGGAATCGTATACACATATGGTCCACCTTTATAAAATAATGTGGTGATCAATAATCCATTTTTCACCCATCTGAGTCACATGTCCCCCACATACACTCCCCATAAAAATACAAGATATAACCCACCTTAAGTAGCACCAATCTAAGTGAAAAACATGTATCCATTTCCATAACAAACCACCATTCCTACATCTAAAAATATTCCTCCCTACTTCCATATGTATTCCAAATCTACTCAACTAGATAACTATTTTTTGGCTTATTCCAGTTCACCCTATCAATATTTTTATATTTCTATTAGTGGTTACTAGACTAACCCCTATGTGATCCCACCATTCCATTCTAGTCCTATTAAGACAAAAAAAAACTTTAGTAACATGGGGACCTATATTAAGTACCTTAAGGAGCCTCTCTATCTCAACATATGAGGGGTTCTTCTTACACAACCCATACTAAAACTTCCCAAGATCAAAGGGGAAGGACATCCCAATGAAAATGACAAGGCTTACACTATTATTTTTAAGGAAATCTAACCTTGGGATGGGGTTGCCACAAAAAATTTCCCCAAAACCCTAGAAGGAGTATATCTAGATTGGTATTATGACCTCTCTAAAGATCATGTTCATTCCTTCATATAATTAATGGTAAAATTCATTAAGGTATTTTACAAGAAAAATCTTCTAAAGACTATAATATGAGATTTATTTCACATCAAATAATAATGTAATGAGTCAAATACCCATTTCATCATGTGATGGTAGTAGGTCTTTTAATCACTTGCTAGTGTGCCTTAAATATTTTAATGGGAACTATGTGAGCTTTTACTCCATTATGTTAAAAAAGAGATGAGATATGATGTCCATAACTTCCCTTATTATTATTATTATTATTATTATTATTATTATTATTATTATTATTATTATTATTATTATTACAAATAAGATCTTGAGAGTGCCTTACAAATTGATGAGGTGGCCATTGATAGTGGTAGGTGAACTCATAGGAATAACATACACCTTATTAACCCAAACCAAAACAATGAGGGATTTATAAATAAAAGTTTGAAAAATACCAAGAACCAAGGTTTAAAGATCCTAAATGGAAATAAAAATGCCACCACTGATGGTTTCACCAAATAGAATAAAAGGTGAACCTAGTAAATAAAAATCAATATCAGTTGGTGAATAACACCAATACTATTAATAATATAGGTGATAAGATCCATAATCCACCAAATTCAATCCATGTGGTTGATTTCAAATGGACACCACCATGTAACATGAAACACCAAAACCAAATTCAAAATTAGTATCAACATATCAAACAATTCCCCTAGTTCTAGAAGCAACCCTATTACTAAAGACGTAATCAATAATGGTTTGGTCAAAAGGGATAAAACATGAGGCCTAGGGAATATGATCATAATTTCTATTACCTCATACACCATGTTGTTATTCAATATCCTCAAAACTATAGAGATTATAATAATTTTTTCCAAAGGATCCCAAATGATCAAAGGAAAACATTTATTGACATGTTCCTAGGGAATGATAGTATAAACCCCCAAGCCCTTCAAAATATCCATGTCTCCCTTAAAAATCAAACTCTCCAAATCTAACAAAACCCCTTTCTTAACCATGAAGCACATGCCACCTAAAATCAACAATAGGCTGGCCCATAGAACCACCCAATTCAACATAATCAACCAATAGCAACATACACCGATGAAGCTAAAGTTTAAACCTTTGGAACTACTAATACATATGTTGATCCTCAGTGGGGAGTACAAGGAAAAAATATAATGATATGATTTATGGAGTTATAAGTTTAATTATAGGTTAATATCATTAATCTCACTAGAGATCATCAAGATATGAGTCTTCATCCATCAAACATTATAGAAATTAAGTCCATCCCTAAGCCTATGGGAAACTATGATTAATCTTTGATATGACCAAGACAATCTCCCACATCTCATTTCTTAATTTACTCAATAACTACCCCACCAATAAATTAACCTTTCTTGATTCCCTAGGATTGGGGCCTTTATCTAATGTTACTCCTCTACCATAGGCTTATATTGACCACATTAATCTAGACATGTTTCCACTTGGTCAAGAATCTTGAGATGCTAGTTATTTATTTTATTTGCCTAGTCTTCCTCCTAAATTTGAGATGGAAATGGTATATATATCCTTATTTATATAGGTTTGGATTTAGAATAATTATGTATAGAGAGCCTTGGTTGATGGTAGAGCATGGTTGATGACAAAGTGACTATCAATATTATACCCTTCTCTTTTCTATAAAATATTGGTTATGTAGAACCAATTATTCCAAAACTTGTAATTCCATGTGAGGATATGATAGCCTCAAATATACTCCCATAGGAACCATTGTGATCCCAGTCACTTTGGGTCCCAAGATGATGCTAGTTGAGTTCTATGTCACATACAAAGATACAAACTATAACATAATCTTGTGAAGACTTAGATACATAGGATTAAGATCATCCCTTCAAACTTGTTCCAACAAATATAGTTCATACACCTAAGAAAACATTTCATATCCCAGTGGTATTCTATACCCATTGATATGTTACATGTAATCATGCATAAATAACATAGGTTACATATTGATTACCATTTACCTACCATCTAGATCATAAAACCCCTATAGTTGGTTGGCATTATTTATTTCATGAAGCCTAAGGTGGTTATACTAAATAAATGAAATGAAATACCTAAAGATTTACTAGAATATAATTCAGAAGAGAAGGACAAAGTGATGGCTGAAAAGATCACTAGTTCAAATCTAGTCATCAGTTAATTAGTTTCCATCATGTTTACAATGAAAATCATTAATCTCCTAAAAATTACATGCCACTTATCCTCCCATTTAACTATATATCACTAAGTACGTATAACTTCTATGAGTCCCAAACTAGGGGCCCCTAGAGGGGATAACCAACATATCAAATCTTTACATGATAAAGATGTTAAATAATGAAGAGGTTCCTCTTCATAACAACCTTTCCCATGACTACCATCATAATTCCCCAATTCTTAACCACATAAGGGAAATATATACTTATCATTATAATCTTGTGAATTTTTAGCTTCTTTGGATCATGATAAAGTATGTATAACTTCTATGAGTCCCAAACTAGGGACCCCTAGAGGGGATAACCAACATATCAAATCCTTGCATGATAAAGATGTTAAATAATGAAGAGGTTCCTCTTCATAACAACCTTTCCCATGACTACCATCATAATGCCCCAATTCTTGACCACATAAGGGAAATATATACTTCTCATTATAATCTTGTGAATTTTTAGCTTCTTTGGATCATGATATTAGATCATGCTATGATAGGGTGATACCAGTTTTCTAAATTTATTAATACATTGGGTATGCTTCCTCTTAATATGTTGACCATTATACTTTAGCCTGTACTTAGTTATGATTTGTACCATATCCTAATTTCATCAATATGTAGTCACACCATTTCTTTTCCTTGGACCATGTCAATACTCAAAGAGAAAATTTGTAACTTAATAATAGATACCATATAGATTAACATTGGATCTCATGCTTATACATGAATTCATAAAGAAAGGCCTTCTACACTCCTTGTGAAGATGGAAAACCTTAGGGATACACTCATTAAGTTATTATGAGCCTTCCCAAATATAATGACATGAAAAAAGGATTTACTCATGTCTTATTAATAGTATTTTGAGCTACATAATTAAATTCCTAATTATTTTCCTTGAAACAAAATCATAACTATGTTGGGATAATGCCCATGCCAATAAATCATCATAACTATGTTGACATACAGCCCACACTAAAGATAAAGATTAAAAAAAATCCTTTTGAGTTTTTATAGGTGATTACTTACCTCAAAAAATATCTAATAAGTAATCCTTTGAGGTGATTGATCTCCTTAAATTAGAGCATAATAGTCAACCTTCCAATTTTTTACAAACCCTTCCATTCACCTAGAAACAAGCAAAGACACACAACTCTTCTAAGTTTCAAGATAAAAACATCAATATGGGTTAACACATATGATTGATGTTCATATGGTATAGATATCTAATGACTAGGAAGCCTTGCTAAGCAACAGCTATTCTTCCACACATGATCGATGGGTCATCTATTATGATGGGACCAAGTGTCATCTAGGTGTGGGGGGCATGAATTATTCTAATTTTTACTCAAGGATAATTCAAGCCATTTAGTCTTAAGCTAGAATTTGAGTGTAAAAATAATGGGGTTGATTATGAAGCCCCATTTCTTGGTATGCTCATTACAAAACATTTGGATGTTTAAAACATAATAATCCAAGGTGAATTGAAATTGGTTACTAACCAAGTCCCTGAGTTATATCAAACTAAACCTAAACATATTTAGTTATAAAAAAACTGTTATGCACATATTTTTTAAGGACTTTGACTTAGTTTCTATAGAGGTAGGACATAGGGAATACAAATAGATTTTTCAATCCATGGCTTCTTCATCTTCATGCTTTGACCCTCATCCCACCATACTGGATTTTGATTTCATAGTTTCATGTAGGAGGGAACCTCTTATGTTAAAAAATCCTAGTGACCAAGCCATTTCCCATATCAAAAGATATGACTTCCCATTCATAGTTGAATCAACTAAGAATGATGATGTTATTCCAAGGTTATTGTGAGCTTATGATGACCTTCAATCATTTTACCATAATATGGGTTTCTCCCTCACTAATCATCCCATATCAGCCCTTGGAGATAAATACTATGATCCTTATTTCTAGGTTGATGATTACCTATCCTGTAATGATAAGCACAACATTTTCAATATAAAAGATGAGGATCTTGACCTTCCCCCAACCCATTATGTGTTTGAGGAGGGAAATGCCTCCCTTATTTAAGAAACCATTGACATTGACATTAGGACTAAGGAGATTCCTAAAATTCTCAAGCTTGAATATTCACTCTCCATATAGGAAGTAGAAGACCACGAAAAGCTACTCAATGAACTCTCGAAATGTTTTACCTTCTCTTATAATTACATGGTAGGCATCAATATCTATGTGGTTGTCCACAAATTAGTTATGATTCCTAACAAAAAACTAGTCAAACAAAATATTAGGCCTATAAATCCTAAATTCATCTTGATGATGAAAGAGGAAGTTATAGAACTTTTGAAAGTTGGGTTTATAAAGCTAGTGGACTATTCCAAGTGGGTGTCTAATATTATCCCCAATATTAAAAATAAAAGTAAAATCATAATATATATTTTTTTTTGAGATATCAACAAATCATGTCCAAAATATGACTTCCCTCTCTATTATATTGATGTCATTATTGATGCAACAAAGAGATATGAGTTTCTATCACTTATGGATGGCTTCTCATGATGCAATTAGATTAACATTTTTTATGAGATTCAAAGTATGACCTATTACACCACACCATGGGGGAAACTTTTTTATTTTGTGATACCCTTTGGTCTCAAAAACATTGGGGTAACTACCAAAAAAACATGACCCATATATTCCATGATCTTATTCATAATATAGTAGATGTTTAAGTTGATTATCTTCTAGGGAAAATGAGGCAAAAAACTAATCATTTAGAGATGTTATGCACCATCCTAATGTAATTTATCAAATATAATGTTACTCAACCCAAAAAAATATGTGTTTAGAGTCACAAGTGGAAAAGTACTAGGGTATATCATCTCCTAGTGTAGGAATGATATCAACCCCACCAAGATTAGTGTAATCCTAAATATGTTCCCTATATGGATAAATCAAGAATCAAAACATTCCTCGATAGGTTAGGAGCTATTTGATGGTTCATTCCTAATATTTAATATGTAGTCCATCCAATAAATAATTTTATTAAGAAGATAAGATAAATAACTTGGGTAGGAGGCATTATAATTAGTAAATCATTTATTCATGTCTCCCCCTATGCTTATGGCACCCAAACTAGATAAGCACTTGATAATTTACATTAGAGTGATTGAGGTGTCCCTCACTTACATGTTGGCACAAGATGATGTTACATGTAAATAATGTGTCATTTACTTAATTATCCATACTCTCATTTATTATGATACTTAATACAATCAAGTGGGAAAGGAATGTTTAGCCATTATGTTTATAGCGAAGTAGCTGCAACATTATATGTTTGATTAAAATATGAGAGTTATTATGAGTTATATGCTTAAGGGATAGATCATCATTGATTTTTTCAATTAATCTCCCTTAAATTTAAGAGATCTTGTTGATACTAACTTTCTTGATGAATTGATTTTCTACATCAATAAACCTACTATTAGTTCCTCCCCTTGGTATTTGAATATAATTAGCAACCCAATCGACTGCACTTACCATAAAAGTGCTAATTCATAGTATAAACACCACCTATAATCATCACATTATAATATGTTATTATAGACATGGTCTTTTATCAAAAATCTTTTGATAACATGTTACATATGTGTGTTTATTAGGAAGAAATACAAAGGGTCCTCTTTCTTGTGATAGTGGTGTTTATGATGGACAATTTGGTGGTGACATGACTGATAGTAAGTTTCAAATGATGGTATATTTAATTCCCACATTATATCATGATGTCATTGAGTATGTACAAATAAAAAAAAATGGCAACACTTTCACATAAGTTACACATTCACACTAGGACATTATAGCCAATAGTTACTCCGTGGCCCTTTTCCACTTGGGTCTTGGATTTGGTAGGCAAGCTCTTCCTTGCTTCTTTAGATTATTATAATTTCATTATCATGACACCTAAAATTTTTACTAAATGGATGAAATCTGTCATTAACAACCATCACTAGTTTAATCATTACAATATTTATTCTAAACAAAATCATTTGTCGATTCAGTGTCCCATAGGTCATTATTACTGACAATGGGTCTCCTTTAAAAAAATTGATATTTTGAGGTATGTAATAAATTTTATATATCACTCCATGCAAACTATTTATATTACCCATAAGATAATGGTCTAGTTTGTTGGGTGAATATTTTGTCACCAGTTGAGTGATGGCAAATTAGGTGCATCAACCATAGCATAAGGAGATTTATATAGCAAAATAGATGTAGTGGCCACATCCAGATTGAGAGAAATATCTCCTATCATTAAGAGGAGGTTCCCTATAAACTATAGCATACTATATATATGCTGAAAATACACATAGGGGTGAAATCATACCATCTATCTCTCTTTTTTTAGAGATGATGTTCACAGAACAAAGGAGAATTTTGGTGTAATTACTGAAGGCATTTCTCTTCTTTTAGAAACTATATTCAACAAATAGTAGGAATCATTCTTGGATAGTAATAGAAACCACAAGAAACTTATGAAATCACAAAGTCTTTTGTTGCCTCTCATACTGATTAGGACAAAGTAACATAGCAAGATTAAATGTAGCTCAAAGTCTGCACCTAAAACTACAACAAACTAAAGGATAATGAAGGATAAAGAGATCTCAAATTCTCTCTAGTATCCTTTACATAAAACTTAGACTAAAGAACAAGACTATAGTTAGGAAATATACATAAGAAAAATTTCCTAGATGACACAAGCTTATCCCAACACAAAGTTTGAAAGGTCACTTGCTTTCTCATTCATTTAACAAAATATGATTAATAGTTTGAGCTCAAAGTCTCAAGATTTACTTTCAATTGGGTAGAGCTTCACTTCTGATAATGGATAGATCTCCCTTATACAAAATGGGAGTTTACAATATATAGCATTCCAAGAAAGACTTTGGGAACTTATTTTCATGAAAATGGCCCATCTTGAATTGAATGCCTTGAATATCTATGAAAGGGCCATGCTGGAATAGGTCATCAACCTTGACTTTGGCATTCTAAATTATCTCAAATGTCCCTTCCTTATCATGGGTTATCTAGTCTTCTTAATGCTACTTACACGGTTGTCCATTCACCTTTAATCAATGAAGAAAAATAGGCCACATCCTTGAATGTTTGTGTTCCTTGATGTCTACCTGGTGGACTATTCCACCTATTAGAAATAACTACCCTACAAATATTTCTAAATTTCCTTTAGTCATTTCCCCCTTCCTTGCCACGTTTTATCTTTCCTTGGTGATCTGAGCTCTCGAGTCTACCTTCTCACTTTCTATTGGTATTTTGGCTTCTTTTTGGGTTGGTCACTGAACTTGTTGTCAAGTCTTTTGAAAATCCATGGCTATTCCATTACCCTAAACTTGACATCCATGAGGACATCACTGGTCACCTTGAACCTCTTTGAGCCTTTAACCTTGAACTCTTTTGGTTCAAAGGTTTAATGGTTCAATGGTCCAATGTTT
Organism: Torreya grandis; assembly: GCA_037957365.1. Taxonomy (NCBI): domain Eukaryota; kingdom Viridiplantae; phylum Streptophyta; class Pinopsida; order Cupressales; family Taxaceae; genus Torreya; species Torreya grandis. The sequence continues at coordinate 483,519 of JARHVA010003294.1, read as the reverse complement.
TTTGTGAAGGGCCGCATTCACTTTCCTTTTCTTCTTCAATTGAATCATTTCTTTGAACTTCTTTCAAGAATATTTCACTTCATCCACTTACTCAAAGCTTCCATTCAAACTTTGAACTCTTTGAACCCTTTGAACCTTTGAACCATTTCGGTTCCAAGTTCAACAGTTCAACGGTTCATTCTCTTTCTTTGAAGCTTTTTAATCTTTAAGTCTATCAAACTTATTGAACTCATTAAACCTTGAACCTTTTGAACCATTTTAGTTCAAGGTTCAACGGTTCAATGATTCAATCTTATTTCTTTAATTTCTTCAAAGCTTCAAACTCTCTAGATTTTCTAAGTCCATCTAAGTCTTTTGAACCTTTGAACTCATTTAACCTTTGAACTCTTTTTGGTTCAAGGTTCAACGATTCAATAGTTCAATCTTCACTCTTTGATTCCTTCTTTTCTTTAAGTCTTTCAGACTTATTGAACTCATTGAACCTTGAACCTTTGGACCATTTTGGTTCAAGGTTTAATGGTTTAATGATTCAATGTTAACTCTTCAAAGCCTTCTTTTCTTTAAGTCCACCGAAGTTGTTAAACCTTTGAACTCATTGAACTTTTGAACCTTGTGGAGGAGGGGTTCAATGGTTTAATGGTTATAGTGGTTCATTATAATTGTTTGAATCCTATGCCGTTAGGTATTTTAATTGAATTTCGGTATTGAACCATCCTCAAAACACTATGAAAAAGCCTTAAGTGTTTTGAACTTCCTTTGAAGAAAGCCCGCATGTTGAACCTGTGACTTTCTTAGCTAAAAAGGTTTGAATACTTTGAAAAGCTCAATTGCTCAAAACATTTTGAAAGAAAGAAAGATAGCATTCTAGCCTATAAGACCAAAATGGTCAGTATGTTGTCCACAAAAACAAGTGATAGATTCTGGGAACAATAGCTGGCTCTAGTTGGGTAACTTCCATCAATTAAAAATTAAAGTAATCGAAGGGAGTAGAAACCAAAATCTTATTGCCTTCATATATGCCATTGGGCTATGGATTAATGCTTACCAAAAAAAGAAAGGTGCCAAAAACCAATGGCACCAAAAACAAATGAAAAACATAAAACAAAGAAAGACTATACAAATGTACCAATAGACTTATCTGATACTTCAAAGATTGAAGTGCTTCAGATGATGCCCATTGTGAGGTAGAGTAAATGGCATTCCATCTTGATATTTTAGCAAGAAATTATTTTTACCATTTAAATGATGAATGGTAAATGGGCCTCTCCACAAGGAATCCAATTTTCCATGCATTCCTTTTAGTTCTCTCCTCTTGTCCCATAATAAGACTTGATCTCCAACCTAAAAATCATGGATCATTGCTTTTTGGTCATAGAGTCTCTTCACCAGACTTTGATGCACAACAATTCAATTGACCACCATAGTTAATTGCTCATTAAGCTCAATCAAGCACATGATCCTTCTGTCGATGGAACTTTCAAAATTTGAATCTTCTACTACCTTTGCTAACTTTAACACTGGTAATTCTAGGGTGATTGGTATATCTATACTGACACCATACATAAGTTGTAATGGGGACATACCTATCACCCTCTTGGGTGTAATTATGTCTACACATAAAGCATCAATCAATGCTTTATGCCAGGTTCTTTGATTGTCATCTACCAACTTCCTGATAATGGTCCCCAAGTTCTTGTTGCTTGATTTTTCTAGACCATTTCCTTGTGAATAATAGTCAAAAGAGTGGGAGAGAATAATATCATAAGAGTAACAGAACTAGGTAATCTCATGAGAAGAGAAATAGGCTGCATTATTTGTTATAATCTTATTTGGGACCCTAAACATGGAAATGATGTTTTCCTGAAGGAAATTACATACCACCTCTAAAGTGGCATGATTGACTAGAATGGATTCCAACCACTTGGTAAAGTAGTATGTGGCTATGAGGACATAATCATGTCCAACACTCAAGGATGGATTTACAACATCAATGAAATTAATCCCCCATTACTGAAATGACTCTTCTATCACCATAGGCTTGAGAGGTAACATGGCCAGCTTGGGTTTGCCATTAAACTATTAACATAGCTCGCATCTACGCACCCAAGTGTATGAATCTTGAAATAGAGTAGGCTAATAGTACCTAGCTCATGGAATCTTATGGGTAGTCACAAGTGCAAAAAAATGTTTTTCACAAGCCAAATTGTGGAAGGACTCCAAAAGTTTGTTCTGCTGCACTTTATCCACATAGTGAAGGAATACTCCATTAATATTCCTTTTATATAGACCATTATCCCATAGGACGAAATTGGAAGCTTTCAACTTAACAGTCCTCTTTTTTTTACAAGATAGGTGAGCAAGACACTCACCATAGATAAGGAAATGAGCAATATTCAAATACCACTCATTCGTAGTGGTGATAAAGAGAATTTTTGGCATGTCTTCAACACCTATTTCTTCATACTTTGCTTCTTTTGGTATGTTATTATCAATTAATTAACAAAGGCCCCTTCCACACATCAGCTTCATTGGCCTAATAACAAGATCAAGCTCATAGATTTTGGCAATCCAATTTCCCCTTTTGGTCCCAAACTCATGTTGAGTTAGTATGGACTTGACTATTATGTCAAGAATAAAAGCAACAGTGTGTGAGTTTAGGATGTAAAAATGGAAGTGCTTTACTACCTTTACCATAACATAGGCATGCTTATCCATGATTGAATACTTCATCTCATGAGCTTTGAGAGGATAACTCATGAAAGATATGGGAGATTCTACACCTTTTTCATTCTATTGAACCAAGATGGCTGAAAGCATATGTTTAGAAGCATAGCTATACATCATGAAGTCTTTGGTGTAATCAGGACAAACCAGAATTGGGGTGTGGGAGATAGCTTTCTTGATATCTCAAAATGCTGATTTGCCTTTTTTAGTCTAGTTTAAAGTGGCTTTTCCCTTCATCATATTTACAATGTGGTGAGTCTTCTCTATGAATTCAAGAATGAACCTTCACAAAAAATTCACCTTTCTAAAGAAAGAGTAAATTGTAGTCTTATTGGTAGGAAGAACAAGCTCTTGAATTGATTTGACCCTTTCTAAGTTGACCTTTATGCCTTCTTGGGACACAATGTGACAAAGAAGTTTCCCTTTAGTAACCCCAAAAATTGACTTCTTAAGATTAAGAGAAATACCATTATGCCTACATCACTCCAGCACTTGTTGTAGATGATTCACATGATTAGGATGATGCTTAGAAAAGACTGTCAGGTCATCAAGATATACCACAATGAACTTACCCATTTCATTTTTGAAAGCAAGATCCATTGCTCTTTGGAAAATGGTGCTAGTATTGATCAAGCCAAATGGCATTCTAAGATATGCAAAGGTGCCCCAAGGTGTTATTAAAGAGGTCTTATGTTGGTTTCCTTCACCAACTTCCACTTGATTATATCCTAGAAATCCATCTAACATTGATAACATCTCAGTGTTAGTCACTGTTTGTAGTAGCTGATCCATGATGGGCAAGGGATAGTTGTCCTTTAAAGATGATTGATTTAGATATTTTAAATCAACACACTGGCAAATTTCTCCATTCTTCTTTCTTATAGGGACTATATTTTCAATCTAGGTGGAATGATGGATTAGAAAAATAATCCTTGTATTCAGCATTTTCTATATCTCAGACAAAATTGTGCTTGATATCCTAGGGTTGTACTACCTTTGTTTCTATTTATGAGGCAACGACCAAATCTTGAGAGGAAATTTGTGCTATATTTCTTTAGGTCTGAAAGGTTTCAAATCATCATATGAATATGCCAAAACATCAATGTAATAGTGAATCATTGTAATGAATTTGAGTTTCTCATCAAGAGTGTAACAATTCCCAATGTTAACTATTTTTGGATTGTCTTCTGTACTCAAATTGATTTGATCAAAATCCTTGGAGGATTTTGAATCCATTTACTATTCCTTGATAAACCTATCATGCTTGTTGAAAAGTTTCTCAAGAGAAACTAATCCTTTTGGAATTTTATTCCCTTTGAGCTGAAGGAACTCTTCATCAGCTTTTAAATTTGTCTCAAAAGTTGATTCTTGTGGTGAAGATTCACTGCATTCAAATTGAAGCTTTTCAAAGCCGTCTCTTTATTCTAGAAAAGTAATGATTTGGTTATCACCATTAAACACTTGCCAATGGTTAGCATTATCAGTTACACTTGGTTGAAAGACCAACTTGATAATGAACCTATCTTCTTTGAAATCTTGGTGAGGGACCAAGAGAGTTGTAGAGATGGCCAATGCATTTGCATAACTATTGAATTCTCTAGGCATGGTAGAAATACTAAAAACATCAAAGCTTTTAATGTAGTCCCACACCAAATTGTGATAATGTTGCAATATTTCATTCTTGGTTTGGTACAGGTTCCTCACCTAATAAACCATTAGCTAAACATCTCCTTTGGCATGAAGGATTTTAACACGTTTATCCTAAGCAACCTTTAATCCAAGCAACAATGATTCATATTCAGCAATGGTGTTGGTGTTTCTAAACTGCAACTTGTATGCATAAGGGAAGATATCTACTTGAAGAGATATCAAAACAAATCCAACTCTAGAACCAGTTGAAGCATTTCTTCCATCAAATTCTAGAATCCAAATATCATCAGACTTTGATCTTCATTTAGATTTTTCTTCATCAAGAAGAGAAGATATTTTTTATGTGTACTATGCCCTACCAGTTCTTTTGATGTCTTATATGAATTTTCTTGGATTGTCACTAAGAAAGCTTTCATTTGCTGAAATAGAAACATCTTCAGTAGTCAAAAAGTAATTACCCATGCTAGAAGACTCAAACAAAATTTGAGCTTTAGAGGCTGATGTTTGGGTGACAATGTACTTTGCCTCCTTCACAAGAAGCATCATTTTTATGACACCCTTGACAGGGATCCTCACCTTAGACAGCTCCATACTTAATTCTCAACCAGCATCCTTGCAAAAATTTCACCCAAGAAGTATGTCGTAGGAGACTGGGATGTCAGCCATTAGGACTATCATTTTCATTCTCTTATCTAGGAAGGCCACAACTGCAAATTGAGCATCTTTGATTTGTCCTAGTCAGTATGAGACTAAGATATTTTGCACCTATTTTTTTTACTATAGAGAAACATCTCCCAAAGGTCTTAGTCAACATGAGACTAAGATATTTTTCCACCTTGGTGGGCATGACATTGTTAGATGCACCATAATCTATGATGCAATTATTCAGCTGATGATCATTTATCAACAGGGAGACATAAAATGGTTCTATCTTTCTAGGGGTAACTAGAGGAGTGATCACAAGATTATTTTAGGTAGGTGTGTTCTTTGGGAGATCACAAGTTACTTTCAAAATTTCTTTTCTTGTAAGGATGGTTTTATTCTTGACGCATTAAACTAACTTATCCAACTGCTCAGGGTTACATTGCAAGAATTCAAACTCAAACATTTGAATTTTGGTCTTCTTAACATGGTCAATTATATCAAATGATTGATATGAATTATAAAGATAGGAAGGTAGTCCATCAATCTAGTTTTTTACTAGGTGTAGGACTAGTCTATGAATTTAAATTAAAAAGTGAAGGAATATTTGAGGTACTTACTTTTTTAGTGATCACCGGGTCCTTTGATTTGAAAGGCAATGAAGTTCCTCGTTTAGCAATTGAAATTGTTGGTTGAGATTGTTCCCCTATTTTTCTTTTATTAGCTTGTTGAGCTGACTAGTTCTAGGACTTGGTAAATATAGCATATGATCCATCAAATGATTTATCTTTACTTCTAGGTTCATCTTAGTAATTTAGGAAACCAATGTTGGATTTGTCAGTTGATTCTTCTTGGTTCTCTACAAAGAGATAAACATCATCTTCTTGGTTTAACTCAGGTTGGAAAGAAAAATTAGATTCACTTTCAAGATAACCAACTATTGAGTTAGCTGGTGTTGTGTCAATGGCAAGCTTCCCTGGTGGGGGAGGAAGGTGGTTTGGTTGCCCTTGATTTTTAGCAACATTTCCTTGATATGACTAGTTGGGAAACATCCTCCTTGGTGCATCCTGATAAGAAGGAGGAGCAGACATCCCTTATGCCATTTACCTTTTGAGAGCTAGCAACTCATTTGTTAGCTTTTGCACCATTAGATTAGTGGTCCCTATAGAATAATATTTAGAAGATGAAGAATATTTACCTCTATTAGGATCTCTTCTTATCTTTCCTACCAAGATAAGGTCATCTTCAACCTCAGTTGCCAAAATTTGAGCAGAAGCAAGGTCTATGTGGCCAACCTACCTCAATAAGAAACTCACTTTAGAAAGCTGAGAATTGATGAATAAGCATTTGAGATTCTCAGGCGTCAGTTGAGCAATTATGGGAATCCTATTCCTCAGCTTGTCTAATTTGGCAATGAAGTCTCTCATGGGTTCATGAGGCTCCTTCTTCATTTTTGTAAGCTAAGATAACAGGGCATGTGCATCTTCTACATGTTTGAACTTGGCCTCAAATTTGGCTTTGAGAGTGTTCCAATCAGTTACTATTTGTGTTTGTAGATGATAAAACCAATCTGCATTAACACCTTGCAATGTCTCCACAAATAGTCTAACTATAATGTCTTCATATTCAACACCTATTACACCATAGGCTATGCAAAAGACTGCTCTATGTTCATTATGATGAACCTTCCCATCACCATAGAACTTGGGGAAAATTTTCCTTAAGCTATGGGATAGCTCATGTAGAGGTGGGGTTAGATTCAAAGAACCAAAAGTATTACCCCAGGGGCCTCAAGCTGCCATGATATGGTTGTTGAAAGGAAGGATAATAAATCTCTGTGGGATATGTATGGATAAATCTCTACTAGAAAAGGAAAGAGAAGTTTTACCTAGTATTGGGGACCTGATGTTTGCAGGAGGAAAACTCTTGGTTTACTGAAGGTGAGTTTGTGGAGGGGAAAGATCAAAATTATTTTGTTGCACAAGCTCAAATATAGGGTCAACAATACCTTGAGATCTCTAGCTTTGTCTGTATGGTGGATCTACCAGAGTGTAAAATAGATAAGGAAAAGAACTGGAAATACTTCAATTTGAAGCTTGAGGCTTCAAATTTCTTGTTCTTCCCCAACGGAGTCGCCATAAACTATCGCATGAATATTTTGTCACCAACTGATTGATGGAAAAATAGGTGCATCAACCATAGCATAAGGAGATTTATAAAGCAAAATAGATGTGGTGGCCACATCCAGATTGAGACAAATATCTCCTCTCATTAAGGGGAGGTTCCCTATAAACTATAATATACTATATATATGCTGAAAATACACACAGGGGTGAAATCATACCATCTATCTCTCTTTTTTTAGAGATGATGTTCACAGAACAAAGGAGAATTTTAGTTTAATTACTGAAGGCATTTCTCTTCTTTTAGAAATGTTATTCAACAAATAGTAGGAATCCTTCCTAGGTAGTAATAGAAACCACAAGAAACCAATGAAATCACAAAGTCTTTTATTGTCTCTCCTACTGATTAGGACAAAGTAACATAGCAGGATTAAATGTAACTCAAAGTCCACACCTAAAACTACAACAGAGTAAAGGATAATGAAGGATAAAGAGAGCTTAAAGTCTCTCTAGTATCCTTTACACAAAACACAGACTGAAGAAAATTATGGTAGCAAAAATTATCTCATAGTTGGATTTAGGACATCTTTCAGCTTAATTCCACTTGTTCTACTTGTTTGATTAAATGAACAAGACTGTATTTAGGAAACAGACATAAGAACAATTTCCTAGATGACACAAGCTTATCCCAACACAAAGTTTGAAAGGTCACTTACTTTCTCATTCATTTAACAAAATATGATTAATAGTCTAAGCTTAAAGTCTCAAGATTGCCTTTCAATTGGGCAGAGCTTCACTTCTGATAATCAATAGATCTCCCTTATACAAAATGGGAGTTTACAATATATAACATTCCAATAAAGACTTTGGGTGCTTCTTTTCATGAAAATTGCCCATGCTAAATTGAATGCCTTGAATATCTATGAAATGGTGATGATGGAATAGGTCATCAACCTTGACTTTGACATTCTAAATTATCTCAAATTTCCCTTTCTCAGCATGTGTTGTCTGGTCTTCTTAATGTTACTTACATGGCTATTCATTCTCCTTTACACAATGAATAAAAATAGGCTGCATCCTTGAATGTTTGTGTTCCCTGATGTCCACCTGGAGGACTATTCCACCTAATGGAAATAACTACCCCTATAGATATTTTTAAATTTATTGTAGTCATTTCACCCTTCCCTACCACATTTTTTCTTTCCTTGGTGATCTGAGCTCTCAAGGCTACCTTCTCACTTTCTGCTGGTCTTTCAGCTCCTTTCTGGGTTGGTCGCTGAACTTGTTCTCAAGTCTTTTTAAAATCAAAGACTATTCCATTACCCTATATTTGATGTTTGTGGGGACATCATTGGTCACCTTGGACCTCTTTGAACCTTTAACCTTGAACTTTTTTGGTTCAAAGGTTCAATGGTTCAATGGTCCAATGTTTTTTGTGAAGGGTCGCATTCACTTTCTTTTTCTTCTTCAGTTGAATCATTTCTTTGAACTTCTTTGTAGAATCTCACTTCATCCACTCGCTTAAAGATTTCATTAAAAATTTGAACTCTTTAAACCCTTAAAACCTTTGAACCATTTTAGTTCCAGGTTCAATGGTTCAACGGTTCATTCTCTTTCTTTGAAGCCTTTTATTCTCTAAGTCTATCAAACTTATTGAACTCGTTGAACCTTGAACCTTTTGAACCATTTTGGTTTAAGGTTCAACGGTTTAATGATTCAATCTTATTTCTTTGATTTCTTTGAAGCTTCAAATTCTCTAGATTTTTTCTCTTTTGAACCTTTGAACTTGTTAAACCTTTTTTCTCTTTTTGGTTCAAGGTTCAACGGTTCAATAGTTCAATATTCATTCTTTGATTCCTTCTTTTCTTTAAGTCTTTCAGACTTATTGAAATCATTGAACCTTAAACCTTTAGACCATTTTGTTTCAAGGTTTAATGGTTTAATGATTCAATTTTAACTCTTTGAAGCCTTCTTTTCTCTAAGTCCACCGAAGTTGTTGAACCTTTGAACTTGTTGAACCTTTGAACCTTGCAGAGACAGGGTTCAATGGTTTAATGGTTCATAGTGGTTCATTATAATTGTTGGAAGCCCACTATTAAGTCTTCTAATTGAACCTGGGCATTGAACCATCCTCAAAACACTAAGAAAAATCCTTAAGTGTTTTTAACTTCTTTTGAAGAAAGCCCACCTATTGAACCTGTGACTTCCTTAGCTAAAAAGGCTTGAATATTTTGAAAAACTCAACTGCTTAGAACATTTTGAAAGAAGGAAAGAGAGAATTCTAGCCTATAATACCAAAATGGTCAGTATGTTGTCCAAAAAAACAAGTGATGGATTTTGGGAATAACATGGTTGAGGCTAATAAAAAAAACCCTAAAGTCAATATTGGTCAAAACCATTAGAGATTCTAAACAAAATTAACATTTACTACTCTATCTAATAGTTTAAGATTAAAGTAAAACTATTAAAATTCACACAAGGTAAACCCCATACACACTTGTATTTATATTTTAATCTATTTTAACTCTTGAGGTTAAGATACCTAGCCTTTGCATTTCTATCCAGGGTCTTCTTGATCACGATGAGTATAGGGAAGTGTAACTAGCTGAATTATAAACTTTAGATGAACATTGGATCATTAATACAAAAATTTATATAACCTACACTAATAATATGGGTAGGATATATTAAAAAACTATCCATGAGCACCCAATTAATGTATGACACCTTGTAATTAGGCTTAATAGTTATCTTGACAAAAATAAAGGAGAAGGCCTTAAATTCAAACCTAACTGGCCATGTTATTATCTAGTGACTGAAGACTTCGATAATGGAGATTATCAGTTATGTAATTTATATGGAAAGTATTTTTATTAGTTTATGAAATATTTTCACCTAAATTTTTTTTATATCTAATTCTTGCATACCAAATTTCCATAACTTGCATTGTGTTCTAATAGTTTGTGTTCATTTATATATTGGATGTTTTATTTGGTGATTATTTGGTTGTTAATTCACACAAATTTTAAAATTATAGAATTCAAACATATCATATTGTTCCATTCTCACATTACACTATTTTTCCATATAAAACATTCTCAAAATCAACTTTACATTATTTTTTCCTTGGTTCTTACGAATAGGATACATCTATATTTCCTACATCTTCTTACACAACTTAGAAAAAGCTAGCCTATAGTCTAGTCTATAATCTTATCCATGACAGAGTCTCTTCTTAAACTCCTTAAAAATAAAAAAATTATCATGATAGATAATAGGTAACTTTACTCACCTATCTTGGTCTTAAGTGAAAAGTCCATGCATTTTACTAGTTGTGTGAGGCTAAGATTTCGGTGGTAAAGGCCTTGAAAATAGAAAAGTAGACAATTTTATAACAATCAGAAGTTTATCAAAATATAAAATTTGGATTTCACATTTCTCACCCTTTCTATCTTTTGGTATTGATCCCTCACATATTACTAGTTGTGTAGGATTAGCATTGGGGAGAGGTGTCATTAATTGCCTACATCTAGCCTTTGGTGATGAGCCCATGTATCTTCCTAGTCACATGAGGCTAAGTGTATTGGGTCACAAATAAAAGTAGAATCCAAATGCAAAAGCAATAGTAAAAAAAAGTTTCCAAATTAAATGTTCTTCCAAAAGCTTATCTACATGTCTATAATGAAAAAGGTAACTTTATCCCACATACTGATTCTTTAAGGGATACATATATCTTGACAAAGACATCAAAGTTAGTGTTTTGTAAGTTTTGAAAGAAGTTAATTTTTCCCATTTGATTGTAGGTATTATGTCATATTAATATTTTCTATGAAAATTTGATCTAAATTTTTCAAATTTTATCATGTCACATCTACCTTATTATCCTTTTCATTTCTTTTTGTAAATTAAAAGTCATTCATTTTGTAAACAACACAACTAGGTCATTTATTGCAAAATAAATGTTATCACAATTTAAATGTCCATCAAATCACATAATATTCATATATTTTATGCTCATATGTATAATAATAATCCATAAAATTATATTAAAACATAGAAATATAAGATATATCATCACAAGACTAGTTATATAGAGTGTATAAATTGAAAAGAAAAAACATGAAAATTAAAGCCCATAACATATTATCACAAATCATTAGGAGGTAAACTAAATGTGTGTGTGTGTGTGTGTGTGTGTGTGTGTGTGTGTGTGTGTGTCTATATATATATATATATATATATATATATATATATATATATATATATATATATATATACATATATATATATATACATATATATATATACATATATATATATATACACATACATATATATATATATATATATACATACACACACACACACACACACACACACACACACACATACATACATACATATACATATATATATATATATATTAATAACTATCAAGTTTGAATAAATATGGATCTCCAATAAAAACACTTCTATTTAGGGTCAATGTGTCTTAGGATCTTAAGCCCAAAAAGAATAAAAAGTGAATAATACATATCAACATAAGTGATGATCTCTAGATCCTAGCCTCCTCCTATGGGAGGGTCCTAATCCATAGGAATGATGAGGGATGTGTCTCCTCTAACATATCCTACTAGTACCACCTTATAAAACCATATCTCCAACCTATGGGCTCCAACCTCCCCCCTCACTGGCACTTCCCTATGAGGTCATCCCTCCTGTCCATTGGCTAGAATAAGCTTGACCTCCACCCGATACCATCATGTCAACCAAGTCATCTACTCTCCTATATCTATCTTTGGGAGTGTTATTATCCACCCTTATCCTAGTCAACATAAAAAATGCATGGTAGGCTTGAGAGAAGACATTTATATGTCAATCTCTCCTAGCAAGTAGTTTAAGATTTGCTAGTAGCTCACCTTTGTCATGCCTATGCCCAAATGAAAAATATTTATCAAGGTATACTTGATCATAGTCATCCATCTATTTTAGGTATATATAATCACAAAATATAATAATCAACATCAAAAAAAATTATACAAAGGTCAAAATAATAAAATAACTAGTTAATCAAATATTAAGATAAAGTATCAACTAGTAAGCTAAAATTAACAAATTAATAGTTTACCTAGGTTATCCTTATGTTATTATATATTAGAGTCATATCTATAACCTTACACTCATCTACATCTAAGTCCTTATCTAATTTGAAGTAATTTATCCCTTCGTTATCTCCACATGTTTGGTACTATTACTACTACTATGTAGGATCATGTTGTGTGAGATCTAGGTGTTGTGGTGGTGGTAGCATTGATTCTTTTTATTATCCCCCTCCTCCTATATATTACTAATAAGGAGGAATTTTTTTTGATTATATTGAATTAATCATCTATTTTAATTGGCACCAGTCATATGAGTACATTTCAGACTATTCATTCCAATATATTTAGTTATTCCTCCCACATGCCTCTATAGACAACTTCTATCACTAGGAGGATGCCCATATAGGGAGTGTCAAATAGTTGAATTACCCTATTTATTTGGTGTACCTAAACATGAAATTTTTTGTCCCAAACAGAAGTTCCACCCATTACCACCATAAGATAATTAGCCTCTTTGTCCTATTGACTAAAAATGCCCTATAAGGGTACGGATATCATAACTACCACCATCAAAGTCATAACATCCTAGTCAAAGGTAAGAAATGTGTCCCCATATATCCATCTCAAAGCCTTGATGTCCCTTGAATATCCAATAGGTATCCCCTATGATAAAGAATCATCCTCTTAAACACCTAGCTCATGCGGAGTGTGAGATAAATGATTGAGAATGCTCTTAGTGAAGCCATATTATATAACTCCATATAAGTGTGGCTTAAGATCTCATAGTCTAATGAGAACTGAGTGTCCCTCTCCTCTATATATAAAATGATAAGATACCAATTATATAATCACCTATCGATACCCTTATCCCCTACCAATAGGGAGGCAAAGATACCAATAATTACCTTATGTAGGCAGGGGACTGCTAATGCTTCAACCTTGAAAATTTGTATCCCACACTTCACACCACATCAATTTCACCCAAATCTTCAAAATTTCTAGTGGATCACACTACACTATCCATACTCACGTAATCTTTAATGTCTAACTAGTAACATATCATTGATAGATGAGTGTTTCTAAAAATTTATATGAGATTGATGGTCCACTATTTTGGGGCTTAAGGGAACAAAAATTATTCTTGTTAAGATGTCATTATGTGATAAAGTCACATAATGACCTACTTAAGGGAGGGAAAATATCCACCCATATGATTTATAGGATGCCCACTCAATAAAGATTGGTTATCTCATCCACTGTCAAAAGTGCCATGAATTAGGGGATCCACTCCTACTCTTAGGCTTTGATCCAATATATGTAGACCCCATAAAATGATAAAAGATCCAAAGTTAGCCCTTAGATCATTCCCACATTTAAATTTTTTTACTTCTACCCTTTATTCTCATAATAATGGAATTGCCTCTATTTGTAGGTGATAATTATGTAACCACCCCTATTTTTAAGTGGTAGTTATGTAACCACTATAGAAAATTACATAAACACTAACTAGAGGTGGTTGTGTAAGTACCCAATATATATAAAATGGTAGTTATGGTTCTATCTAGTAATGGTTACTATTATGTTATGATAGTTACATAATAGAAAAAATTTGAAGACTAGAAGTTATATCTCTAATGCAATGATTTTTTAGCCATTTGCATTCCCTTAGAACCCTCCTAAAACATCCAAAAATCAATCCTCAAACATAAAATTTATTAAAAATCCCAAGTCTACACCCTAAAAAATATGCCTAAGCTAAAAATTTTCAATTTTCATAGAATTTTAAGTAATTTTTTAGATGTAATTTCAAAATTAGGGAAAAATATAAAAAACCATAAAAACTTATCTGGCCCTACACAAATCCACCTCTAACTAGTATATTCACCATACTTATATCATACTCTACCCATCAAATTCTAATTTTCTCAAATTTATCACAAATAGCCCAAATCTCAAAAATTTCTTAGATTAATTGGGATAAATGAATATTGGGCCCCAACTAGCTATTTATGTTTAAAATATTTCCAATTCTAGCATATTATTTTATTTAATGATTATTTTCATGTTTATAAGTCATATTGATTTTATATTTCATGATTAACATTTCAAAACTAACATTTTAATGACATCTTTATCCATTGTATCACATCTTACGTTATTATAGCTACATAAATATTTGCATTAAAGCCTAGAGTTTTGAATATTTACCCAATCCATATACTGCTACCATCTATTCTTTTCATGTTGAATATACCATTACATGTAATGAAATGTCATTGATTCTACAACCTAATATTTATAAGTAGTGAAATTAGTTAACCATAAATCAACTGCCATTTGTTTGGGATTGTATCTTTTCTTATTCCCATTATTTTGATAGTCATTGGTCCATCTTACTGATTATAGAGTTATTGAAATATTTTCTTGGATAAAGGAGCTAGTATATTGAGTACAATAACAACACATACTACATGAATCTAGATTAATGTCTACCTTGATCAGGTTGGATTTTATTTTTAGTTTAATTTTTTTATTATATCATATTATTTAATTATTGTTATGGTATATTATATTCATATTCCATAAAAATAAAATTTTATATGAAAATATTCATTTCGTTTCCTAGTTTTATAATAATTAAGTAGTTAGTCTCTTTGTTTGATTTCAATCGTTAGATTCATTCATAGTATATAAATCTTACATCTAAGATACAAGAAAATATTATAATATAGTGTAATACTTTCAGCCATAGAAAATAATTAATTTAAGTTTCAAAATGAGCTCTTTTCATTCATACACACACACATAAATAGAAAACCCCATATCAACTTAGGTAGATGAAAATTCTTTTTTTAAATTGTAATTTATATTATTTTTTCAAAAAAATAATAATGTTATTTTTATCCTATAGTAATTTAAAATTAGAACTTAGGTAATCATCTTAATCAAAATAAGACATTATTCATAACTAGTGTGCATCTAATCTTGGAATATCAAGAGTTTGTTTTGATTCCATATATTTAAAATAAGTGTTAGGAACTGAAAAATATTTTTATATTTGTAATATAAACCTATTCTGTAATAATTTTCATATTGGTAGGCATTTTAGTTTTCACATAGATATATTTATACTTTATTCAGAAAACCATAAAATAAAATAAGAACACATAACTTCATCTAGGTTACATATAGAAAAGTTAAAAAAAAAGAATTTGATTAATTAGAGTACATCTCTCTCTCTCTCTCTCTCTCTCTCTCTCTCTCTCTCTCTCTCTCTCTCTCTCTCTCTCTCTCTCTCTCTCTCTCTCTCTCTCTCTCTCTCTCTCTCTCTCTCTCTCTCTCTCTCTCTCTCTCTCTCTCTCTCTCTCTCATCTTACATGAATTGAAAATAAATTGAAAAGGATAAAATGAATAATAATATCAAGCCATATTATCTTGGGAGAATTACATTTGGCCTAAATTTCACATTGGATCTTGTTTCCATGGAACTATGTAGGTAGCACCCACTTACCTAGTGCATTTGGAGTTAACTTGGATACCCCTTCATTTTATTATATTCCCCCCATTTTATTTTATTTATGTCATTGCCCCTATAGATTAGTGGAGATGTTTGCCATCTTGTTTGTGTCATTGTTCCCTATGGTTTATGGGAAACCATTTACCATCACACCTTTTGTCTTTGTTTCCCTATAGCTTAGGGGCAACATTGTGCCATTTGTTCTTGTGTTTTCTCAATTTTTTATTATTTGTTGACTTTTTATTTCTCAATTACTATAGGGATATTAAATTTTATTTTCACTTGAGTCTTGATTATCCATATCTTGTACTTAGGTTTGAATGTTTTTATTTGGTCATACACTTGTTTTATTTGTTTTATTTACACTTGGGATTTGATAGTTCATATATTATTCCTATATTGTTTATATTTACATTTAAAACAAGTTTTCCATGCTTAGGGTATATCTTTTCATTATGTTTGTTCATTAATATTATATATAATATCACAAGATACAACAAAAATTAGGCACATAGAGACTATGAAATTAATTCAATGAAGATACTTCTCTGAGATCAAAACCAACCAAATAACCAAACACATGATTGAATCCAATTAGTAATAAGTAGAGTGCATATGATTTATTATGTGTTTATATAGATAAGCATATATAAATAAATATACATATAATTCATATAACATAAGAAGATTAAAAAAACAAAAAAAACATCTCATATACATGGCATAATAATAACTAAAAGAGCATAGATGAGTATAAACATAAAAAATGTGAAATAATGATAAACAATGCTAAACATGAGATGAACATACACATGACATCATATATATATCAACATAATAAATGCACATGTGCATATAGCCTTAAAGAATAAAAAAATAAATGCCATTATATCTCAAATGTCATATACATTGAAGATATACACATATCACAATCCTATCTCAAAATATAATAGTATGTTGATACAAAAATACAAAATGCCAGTGTGCTAAAATGTCAAAAATACCAAGATGTCAATAATCAACTTTGGATCTATGTGTCTATGGGACTTATTGATGGAGGTGTCCCTAATGGTCGTAGTTATGGTGGTCATAGATGATGAATTGATGACCTTGAAGTCTCTATCACATGGGTCCTAGTCTAACACTAACTTAATCTACTACCTCTCTTTAAGCATCCCAAAACTCAAATGATGCAGCTTACTAGTCTTTGGGAATAGTGGTCTCATAAGCTCTATGATACTATGAGGCCTCATCTTTATCCTAAAGGATATCAAGCATCATCTATGAGAAACATGCATGTATACTATCTCTTTAAGCATCATCACACACTTATTAGATCATCTAAACATATGAAAATGCCTGGTCCCTATCACTAATGGTTTGGTATCTCTTTGCAATAATCTAGGCTTGTACTTATACCACCCTAGCTATCTCATCCTTTAGCTAGGGAATATCCTACTGAAGGTGATTAATATTGTCATCATGGATGTACAATGTAATCTACAAGTTAGCCATGCACTACTCTAAGCCTATAATCCCTCCACCCTACTGATGATCTCCTCTTGTAACATGATAGCATCCTAACCTACCCTAACTATACTAGAAGGCCCTACCTATCTTGGATTAACCTATACACCTATAATACTTACTATGTTATAATCCATCACCATAATTGTTAGGCCATCATTGATTCCATCATCCCCATAATTGTCTCTTACATTATCACCCCAACCATTCATGCCATCATAATAATAATAATCATCATCATCATCATCATCATCATCATCATCATCATCATCATCATCATCATCATCATCATCATCATCATCATCATCATCATCATCACCTACACTACTCTACCAAGTGCTCCCACTATCATTAGATGTCTTAGTATCCATCTCATCTATGTCCATAGGCCTATACCCAACTTTTTGACCATGATTTGTAAGCCTTAAATGGCATACTTATACCAACTAGTGAATGTACACTAGAGTAATTCCTACATCTATCACATCCCCTATATAAGCCAAAGCTACCCATGGAACACTAAGATAATTAATAGTGACTAGACTCATTTTAATGAAATGAGTGTCTTGGATGATCTCTCATATGACATTCATAAACCACTTGGGCCCCTCTATCACATCTTATGTAAATCCAAACTACTAGATTACCTGATTAGGGTGGTATTCCTTGATGATGTGAGACTACTTGCCTGTCACAAAAATCTTGATAGTCATATATGTAGTGTACCAGCCATATCTCAACCATTAAAACTAATATTGAAGTAAGGTCTTTAGATGAAAAAATGTGGAGTGAGCTTATCGAGCATCCAGTGGTAGAAGTAAACCTCTCCCCTATGTCTATGCCTACCTACCTTAGTTTATACCCAACCATATGCTAATAGATCTTCAGGGTATTATAACTATTACTGATTAACTAATTTCTCAATATCAATGTGCTCTCAAACCTAAAAAATCATAAGTGTTGATTCTCTATTTCTACTTCCTCCCATGTAAAACACCAAATGGATATATATGTATAACTAAGCTAGGACAATTGGCCCCATACAAACCATTTCACCTCATCCAACATGATGAAAATTATGCCTTTGAGGCCCATGTGGAAATACCATCCTCTATTTTTAGGCATCAATATTTCACTAATAATATCCATAAAAACCATTAACTCCCTATAAATAAGTGCTGATAGAGAAGGATCATCAAGAACAATGTCATAAGGAGGAATATCAGTGTATGTCTTGATAAAATCTATATCGACCTTCCTATGATCCATGTGAATGACTTGATAGCTAACCAAATCATCTAACATGACCTAATGCTATGTTGGGGGTGTATATAAGAGCCTCTATCCTTCCATTAATAACTTGAGGATACACTAGGAATCCTCAAGTGTGATAGTTGCCTTTCTAATATGAAAATGAAAAGTTAAGGTCTCATTATGTCAATGCTCACCAATACACTCAAATATGGTCAATCTACATAGATGACTGGTATATATGCCACATCATGTAAATAAAATTACTATAAAAATATAACCATCCCCACCATATAAATATATGGGTTGTGCAAGTAGTGGGAATATCACTCTTAACAAGTCAAAATAACTAGTCACTCCTATAATCATACATAGGTTAGTGTCAATTTACCTCTATGCTACTACATGAACTTAAGGTTTCCCATTATTAAATATTAGACCCCTTTTAGATCCCTAGCCCAATTATTTTTGGCTTCAAAGGTGAAGTCATTACATTCTCAAATAGTGTGAGAGGATCCTACTATAATAAATTAAGGAAAATGCATGAAATAATAGATTTATATAATTAGTTGAAGCATCAAAAATATTATATTGATCATAGGCCACTTTGAGGTGGAAACCTCCTTTGATAAATCTCAATACAATAAATTCATAGATGCCTTCATTTGCCTCAACACTTAACTAAATACTAAGTTTAATCTAAGCAACTACTACTTCCCATGAATGTGGGATAAAATAAAATACTCACATGATGACTTACAAAGCATATGGATCCATAGAAACTAATATAATGAAAAATTAAAGAGAAGGGATAGCACAGGTTCCTAACATCCCCTCCCTCTTATAAAAATATTTGTACTCAAAGATTTAGCTATGGGAATTTGCTTAAAATCTAAAATAGTGGTTCCCATGTTGCATCCTTTGGTTGCATTTTGTGCCACTAAATTAATACCTCTATGATAAAGCGGGAGAAAATTTGGCATGTGGGCCTATCTAGGATTATCTCTATCTTAATAAAGATGAATCCTTTATTATCAAGTTCTGGTAAAATAGTTTACACTCTAATGTTTGTGCCAAAAACTTTCTTTAGATAAGACACATGAAATAGTGGGTGAACTTAGGAAGAAGGTGGGAGCTCAAACTTATAAGAAACTGACCCAATATTTTTGAAAACCTTATATGGTCCATAAAAATTGGGAAATAGATTATGATGCCATTTGATTTTTAGGGATGATTTCTTGTATGGTTGTAGGCCAAAAAACCCATATCACCTACTTAGAAAGTGCACTGAGAACAATGTTAATAAACATATTATTTCATTCTATTTTATGCCATATGAAGATTGTATTATAGGGTTTTGAGGATATGACCCTAGGTTTTGAGAAGCATGTCGACCACTTAAATTGGTAAACTACTGGGGGTTTACAAAAGGATCAATGGTGGTGCTTGACCATTGACTACTTTATATGGAATTATTTTAGTTAAAGCGTGGTAGGAGGTATTATACCACCATTCAGTAAGAGGGAGCCACTTTTCCCACTGATGTTTTTGTTTTTAAGTGAATCAATGAAATAAAGTTTCTAAGCATTTGTTGAAAATTTTAGTTTGGCCATCCATCCATGGATGATACCCAAAACTCATCTTCAGTTGGGTGTCAATGCATCAAAATAATTCTATCCAAAAATGCTTGGTGAAGGTTGCATCATGATTTGAGATAATGGAAGAATGAATGCCATGAATATGGAAAATTTGGTCCAAGAAAATTTGTGCAACTATGGAGGTGGTATAGGGATGGATGAGGGTACAAAAATGACTATATTTGGATAGGTGATTAACTACAACTAAGATCAATATTTTCTCACTAGATTTAGGAAGCCTCTCAATGAAATCCATAGAAATATCTGTCCAAATCCTACTAGGAATGGGAAAGGTTTTTAGTAACCTAAGAATGAGTGATGTTTCACCCTTGTTACATTGGTAGGCATCACATTCAGCCACCACCTATTGAATTTCATTTTTTATTCCCTTCCAAAATAAGTTACATCATGCCTATTTATAATTTTTGAGAAACCTTGAGTGCCCTATGGATGGAAAAGCATGGAGTTCATAAAATATATCTTGATAAGGATCTATGCTCTGGGTAAACATTAGATAGCCCTTATATTGCAAAGAAGCACCATCCCAAGAATAATGTGCTACAATAGAGGGGTTAATGTCTAACTATTGAATGATTTGAGATAATGAGGAGTCATTGACATACCCCTACTATAAAATGTCTAAATAATTTGGAATAGGCATGGAAATAGATGGAAGGGAAGTTTGGTCCATAAATGTGTGAGACAAAGCATTAGACATAATATTGTCCTTACCCTTCTTGTAAGTTATCTCATAGTCATAACCCATGAGTTTACTGACCCATTTCTATTGTGATGGGGTGGAGATCCATTGTTCTAGGAAATATTTTAGACATTAATGATCAGTTTTGATGCAAAAAAATATTCCTCAATAGGTATGATTGCCATTTTTGTATTGCATGCAAAATGGCCATCATTTACTTCTCATAAGTAGAGAGTACTATTTTTTTTTATAGAAATGGATTTATTGGTGAATGAAATGGGCCATAATTTTTGGAGGAGAATAACACTAAGTCCATTGTCATTATCATCTCTCTTGATAGTGAAGGTCTTGGAAAAATTTGGCATAGCTATAACAGGTGTAGTACATAAACCTTGTTTCAATTCTTCAAATGCACACTCAGTAGCTTGTGTCCATGTAAAAGCATCCTTTTTTTAACATAGCTATTAGTGGAGCTATACTATTCTCATAGTCCTTGACAAACTTATGATAGTATTTAATTAGCCCAAAAAAACCATGAAGGCTCTTGAGTGTCTAAGAATGAGGCCAATTTGTCATGGCATCTATTTTTCTAGGATCCACCTAAACCCCTTACATTAAAACAATATGCATAATATAATCCACTTCATCTTGCAAAAAAACACATTTGGACTATTTTTCATAGATATGATGATTAGAGAGAAGATGCAATCTAAGCTCTAGATGTTGGAGATGCTCAAACCATGTTTTACTATAGATGAGGATATCCTCAAAGAAGACTAAAATTAATTTTTTACATGTAGGGCCAAAATATTATATTCATTAATGCCTATAATGTTGAAGGAACATTAGTGAGGCCAAATGGAATGACTAAAAACTCATAGTGGCCATCATGCATGTGAAAAGCTATCTTAGGGATATCATCTTCATGAAGTTAGATTTAGTGATATCTAGAGTAGAGATCCAACTTGGAGAAAAAATGAGTTCCATAAATCTCATCAAGAAGATCATAAATAATATGGATCGATAACTTATCCTTGATTATGATGTGATTAAGTGTATAGAAGTCAATGGAGAGGTGCCATGACCCTTATTTTTTTAGATAGAGAACTAGGGAAGAATATGGGATGGTACTAGGGCAAATAATCTCTTGCTTCAGTAAGTCTCTAATGAGCATCTCAATATAAGTTTTTTGTTGAAATTGGTAGTGGTAGGACCTAATGTTGGGAGGAATGTTTCTATAAAGGAGATAAATATGGTGGTCCTCTAATTTTGAAGGTGGAAATCTCACTAGTTTGATAAAGACACATGTATACCTATGTAGAATGGTTTGTAGATCAGGAGTAGTGGATATCATTGATGGTTTAATTTGAATGGAATGGATCTAGGCAATGATACTATGTGAATTTTTCTTAATAAGATTTTCCATGAAATGTGAACTTATGATGCTGAGAGACCCTAGGTGTAATCCTTTCACTGTGTGCTTTTGCCCATTATTTAAAAACTGCATCCAAGTTTAGAAAAATCCCATAAGATAGGTATAAGTGTGTGTAACCATTGGGATCCTAAAACAAAATCACATATACCTAAGGGCAAGGCAAACATGTCAGAGCACAAGTTATAATCTCCAATAGAGATACACATTGAGACACTTCCCTTTATAAGGTAATGTGACCCAATTGGCAATCATGACTTCAAATTTGGAGAAAATATGGACAAAATAATCAACCTATTTGGTGATCTAAGGGTCAATGAAGTTATGAGTGCTACTTTAATCAATGACTATTGTGTGAGTGATATTCTTGAAGTAACCCTTAACTTGCATGGTTTATGGGGTGGTGAATCCTACTAAGGCATGGAGAGATATCTCAAGTTAGTCTTCTTGAGAAGTATGTTTCACAATGGGTGGAGCTTCTTATAGATCATCTCCTATATCTTGAACATCTTCCAAAAATTCAGTTTTGAGTGGAGAATCCACATCTAGTAGGTAGATATTTTGATGAACACATTGATTTCCACAAGTGAATTTGTCATCACAATTACATCATAGGCCTTTTTCTCTATGTAGTCATATCTCTACTTTAGTCAAATTTTTGAGAGGAGTGGTTCTAGGGACAAACATTATTTTAGATTATTATGGATTTGTATTTCTAAATGGAGAAAAATTAGATTTAAATCATTATTGAGCTATGATTTTATCCTCTACTAACTTAGTCAACCCTAGGGTTTTCATCATTGTTTTGGGCCAAAACATTTTGACCTCAAATCAAATTACATCCTTTAGGCCACTAACAAAGTAACTTTTAAATAATTCATCATACAATCCCTCTACATGATTGGTCAATTTTTCAAATTCTATGTGATATTCTCTCATGATTCATGTTTGGTGAACTTTAATGAGTGTTACAGTGAAGTCATCAAAAGCACTTAGGATAAATTATTGCAAAATGAGGGTGTAAAAATTGGTCTATATGGGCTCATCATGAGCCTTGGTATACCAATGATACCATTAAAGGGATTCATGATCCAAGTGAAAGGATGCAAGAAGGACCTTATTGGCATCAAAAGTATTATGCATACTAAAATATTATCAAGTCTAATAGATCTATTCAGTCAGATCTACACCATTGAATTGATAAAAATCAAGCTTCAGCTCATGAAAATTACTAGAAGAAGAAAACCCATTGTCTAAAGAGGATTTTGGATGTTTTCTATTGTTTAGGGTGGTATGTTGAAGATTGAGACCAAGAAGTTTTTCATTAAGATATTTGATTTGGGTCTTGAGGGCAACAATTTCATCCTCCATGTTTTTTTATCCTATTTAGGTTACTACCACGACTAGAGTATGAGTTTTTTGATTTGAAATGGATTATAAAACTAGATTTAAGACACATTTAGTAAGGAAATTTTTTAGTTTGGGTGAAATCAGAAGGGGTAGAGGTAATTTTATTAATATTTTTACATAGTAGGAGTATGATTAATGAAGGTGGTGGAAATATCAGAAATTAAAATGGATAAAATATAAAATGTATCAAAGAGGGATAAAGAAGTATAAAAAGGGAGATGAACACTATGGATAAGTTTTGAGGAAAACAAACAAAAATAGAAGAAGTTATGGCAAAATTTGAAAAACGGGAAAAAGAGATTTTTGAAAACTAGGAGTAGAATCAAGATATGGGACCTCAAAGAAGAAAATGTGGAGAAAGTAATTATAGGTGTTTCAATAAATTTTAAGGATTAACAGGACTACAAATGGAGAGATATTTTTAAAAATGAAAAACAAATTACTTAATTTTTTTATGGTTTCTATTTTTTATCACTATTTTTTTTTAATGATTTATGGTTTCTATTTTCTATAAAATGTTTAGCCATAAGTCCTCTGAGGGTTGTCTGATACTCTGTTGATAGTTCTCTAAAATCAGTTTCTAGTTTCTATCAATTATCTAAATGCAAGTCCACTGAGAGTTTTTTGATACTCTACTAATTTATTTTTTGAATCTACTAGAAATATTCTAAAAATGATAGAAATGGGCTCTAAGTTTCAATGGCTTCCTACGGTTTTTTATAAATATCTCTAGCCACCAATGCCATCTACATGAGTACTACTCTCTAGAAAAATTTTGGCCATGAATTTACCCCTAAGTGATAGCTCTTTGTTTTCCTCACAAGTGGGAACTAGTCAGTCAGGAAGGGGTCACTACCTATTTTGCTAGCAGGTCCTCTTAATGGGCCAACTACTTTGGGATTCTTGTGGTACTCCTCACAATGAGTTTTAGGGCTTTCACCCAAGGACTTCCCATAGTTATGTAGACAAGATTTTACCCTAATCCAAAATAGATTATTATAGTACAAAAAAATACTTAAATTAGTTATGTAATAGAATAGAGTTAAGACATTCTGAGAAAAATACTTAAATGAATTATACATCAGAACAAAGTTTAGATTTTTTGAAAAAAATGAGCCCTAAAAAGTGCTCTGATACTAGATGAGAGGATTCTCTTGCAAAAAATTAAGTAAAATATATGAAATGAAAAATTTATATAATTATCTGAAGCACCAAAAGGATTATATTGGTCACAGGCCAATTCAAGAGGGCAATCTCCTTTGAGCAAGCTCAATACAATAAATTCATGGATGCCTTCATTTGTCTCAACACTTACTTAAATACTAAGTCTAATATAAGCAATTACTACTTCCCCTGAATGCGGGATAAAATAAAATGCTCATAGAATGAATTATAAAGCATATGCATCCATAACAATTAATATATTAATAAAGTAAAGAGAAGGGGTAGTATGGATTCCTGACATGATGAAGTCACCATTCTAGTGATTTTGCACTTTTTAGGTGAAATCACCATTTTCATTTTTATGAAAATGGTGACTTTACCCCAAAATAGGTGAAATCACCATTTTGGTGATTTTTTTTATGTTTTTTAATGAATCTGCCATTTTTAGGAACAACCACTTCATATGAAGTCATTAATTTCCTTGGTGAAGCCATCATTTTGCATAAAACATAAATAATTATTTCACCATTTTGGACCTAATATTAGCATTAAAAGCATAAAAAATGATATAAGTGTCAAATTTGGGACTAATCAATGGTGGGCTATCACATGGTGGTTGTAAGTGCTCCCTCAATCAAGAATGTGGCATTAGGATCTTCCACATTCCATTTCTCTCAGTTACATCACGTACAAAACCAAAGCTTAGAAATTACAAATAGATAGAGTTAAAATGAAATGTTTTTAACCCAAGGGTGAAAATATAGTTTGAAATTTTAATTTTTACCCCTAAGGCCTAAACATCATTCGATGCACTCTAGGAAGTGTATTTTACACCTTCATGGTTTGTTTTGAGCGTTGTTTGATCCTATATGCCTTATTTTTTGGTCATGTTATAAATAAAACATCTTTTTGGGCCTCTTACAAGACTCATTTAAAAACATTATTTTTCTAATTATATAATGTGTTTGTTTAAATGTGCATCTTAAAACTCACACTTAGGCTAGAAATATGTTTTTATTTTTTACCAACTCATAGTAAATATATTTTATGAGTTTTTAACATAAGCTCCCCTTGCTAATTTGCCTAAATATGATATCTTATTTTTTATCAATAAATGATATATCTTTCCTTTTGTGGAAAACTCATTTCTAAATCATGCAATTAAACATGCAAATGATTATAACCACCTTTAGGTAAATCATTCTTTTTTGACCAATTTAATTATTATAGCCACCTTTGTTCAAATCATTATTTTAAAGGTCCACCTACCCTATCAAAGCAAATGCATGTGCTACTGATTATAACTACCTTTGGGAAAATTAGTGTCCCACCATTCTTTTACTGATTATAATCACCTATGGGCAAATTAGTTTCAGTTACACCATCCTACTAGGGTAAAATGTTTGTCACTGATTATAAATGCTTTTGGATAAATCAATGTCAATCCTAACATTTATAATTATAAATACCTTTGGGAAAATTAGTGTCCCACCCTTCATAATTGATTATAACCACCTTTTGAAAAATTAGTGACTCTGTAACCATTATTGTTTAGAACTACCCTTCGATAATTGAGTAATTCTACCTTATTTCCATAAGATCATGTCATTTTATTTAATTTGAGGGAACGTTTGATGACTCAATTTTTCTACCTACTCCCTTGAGGGGACATCAAGGGCTAATCAAATGCCTTTTGGGGAATTAACTACTAATCTTAATGGATTTTTAATTCTTTGAAAAGATGTTACTATACATATGTCTTGCAATGCCTTATTAAATAGGGAAAATTGTAGAAACTCAATTTCAACCACTTTAAGGCCTAAGCTAGGATTCAGGTCAATTTATAGAAAATAACATAATTTAAGCTTAAAAATCACCTAAATTTCCCAAATTTGATCATGTAATGGATTTAATTGATCAAAAACATGGTGAAGCTTGGTTATTTGGGGTATTAACATATGCACACTAATATCCTTGTTTGGTTTCAACCCTAGTCAAATTAAGACCTAATAATTTGACATTCTTATCTTGTCAAGCTATTAATTTGAAAAAAATTCCAAAATACAAATATCACTAAAGCAAGTTTAATTTAAAAAAAAATCTCAATTAACTTGTAAGTTAAAATTTAAAGTTGAATTAGTGAATTTCATTTATCACAAAAGATTATTTTAGCCAAATTTGAATTCAAGGTCAAATAATATAATAAAGTGATTTATTTATAATATTCCAAAAAAGTGAGTCATAACCTCAAGAATATCCAAAGTGAGTTTTCATGACTCATAAATATCTAAAAATGTGTTTTCAAGAATTCATGAGTGATTTGACCCAACTCAAGGTTAACCTAACTCAACCTAGGTTATTTTAGACTCAACCAAAGTTAGAAATAAACATAAACTCCCTATGGTTAGAGTTAGTTTTGATACCTATAAATACACATTACCTTACTCTACCTAAGGAATTTTTTATGTGTAATGTTATTCTATAAGAATAACTTCAAGAATCCATCAAAGTAATGTTATAATAACCATTTGATACAAATATTCACACCAAGATGAGACAAGCCTAGAAAATTCATAAATGGATTTTGGATAAGTGATACCAACATGGAAAATCATTTATATAAGTCTCTAATGCCATAGACTGACTATAAGTATCTACTATGCCAATGAGTGGACATCAATTTAGACAAGGGAGGTAAAATTATTGTGTGTTTTTATCTCTATGGTATTATGCATTATGTTATGCTCCCATTAGTTCTTAGGAAAGAGTTTTTAGTTTTATTATATTGTTATACATGGATTTTTAATTGATTCACTAACAATGAACCAATTAACATCTATGTGCTCTTTAGACTCCTAAGGACTTATTTTTATCTTAAGACCATCAAATTTGGCATATATAAATGTTTTTATTTCTAAAAACACCATTATTAATTTGTATGCCTTAACCTAGATCTGAATCACAACACTTTTTCCTAGGGGACAATAATGCCCAAAAGGGACAATAATGGTAAACATCATTGTCCTTATCCTATGTTTATGTGCTCCTACCACCAATGGCTAGATTTCAAATTAAACCCTTACTTAGGTCATCCTCCATGTTTTAAAAATTATTATCACTTGGTCATCATTTTTTAATTGTTATAAAGGTAAACTCAAGTCACTTATCACGTCACTTAGAAATTTCAATTCAGAGGCTTACTTAAAAAAGTTCACAATGAGAAAAGGTTCAATATTGTTTTCAATTTAGGTTCTAAGCACCTTAAGTAGTTTTTGGCCAAGTTAACAACCTATTTTATGTAACCCTTGTCAATAATGATCAAATATTCAAGATAATTGTAGGTACATTCATATATTCAAAGGTGCACTATTTCACAAAGCATTCTAGATGGGATAAATACATTGGAATTGATTTACCTCCTTGGATTTTTGGATATGTAGGCAATGTTTAATCATTATGGGGTTTATTTGGGTTATCTCAACCCAACTACACTCACATTTTTGATATTTATAAGTCACTCAATAAATTTATACCCTATTAGGATCTATAACTTTAAGAAGCTATCTACAGGGCTTCCACACACTTGTGAGGGGAAACTCAATGCAAAAATATTTATTTTAAACTATCACAAGTGACCATACCTTCATTTGTAGTTTATTTAAGAAGAAATAATTGGTAGACAAGAATAATATTGGTAAATTTTCATATACATAATCAGTAATCCTATCCTTGCATGGCCTCAGATCTAACTTCTAGGTATTACCTATGTTTCTTTTATTTTCCAATTCCCACATTTTTATGTCAATCATATAGATAAAAAAACTAAGTTCATCTTTCATTTTCATAGTTTAATTTTGTTTACAATCATTTTTATTCATCTATTTTAGTAATTTAGGTCCAATTTTTTGTTTATAAGTACATTTATAACAATACTTATTTTATTCTATTTTATTTATTATAATTAAGGTTAATTATCTAGATTAATTCAATTCAAGATAAAACATTTGGTGAACCTATTTATTGGTAAAAATGTTTCAAACCTTAAGTCTTCCTTAGGGTTTCAACCTTTTAAGTGTTTAAATATTTTTTCCTTGGGGTTTATACAAAAATTCCCTTTATGTTTAGCCTTACATTTTATTTTATTTTTTATAAAATTATTTTCATTATATTATTCTATACCACTTAATAAAATTTATTCTAATACACCTTTAAGGTGAAGTGATAGGATAATTAAGATTCCCATTAAGCATATTCAAATTCCTTTAACAATTATTATAATGGATTATAGTAATACACACATTGGTTATTCTTTTGATGAACAACTTTCTATATAATATTTTTAAATAGATAATCAAAATGAACTAGATAATCAAAATGATCTTAGTGTAAAATATACCCATGATGGTTGAGATAGGATTCATCTTGATGAAATCAATGGATTAGATATATAACAAGTTAATCATTTATCCCTATTCTGAAGAGGACATCATTAAATTATAGAAGACATATCAAAAGTAATTGAGGTCTTTTTAGTTTCTAAAATGTGCAAAAATACAAAATTTATACTCTTAATAAATTTCAATAATCACTCTTTCACATTATCAACCCTAAAATAGGTGTTGGTAATAATATTATTGATAATTTTCTCCCATCCACATATTTAGGTTTGGTGAAACACATTGTTTTAGAAACATTTATATTCATATGCCTAAAAAACTAATTCATTAAGATATTGTGATAGATATACACTATATCACATACCTTGATTAATATAAAATCCCTCAAATAATTACATTTTTCTAAGCTAAGGTGTTGCAATTAGATTAAGCTCTTCCAAAATCTAACCAATAATTGGATTCTCAATTTTTATTTTATAATCCTCTAGAACATGATATTGCATCATAAAATTTACCTAAGAGATTTATATATCCTAATCTTCCATTATTTGAAGGTAAATGATATATAAAACATATCATACATTTTCACTCAAGATGTTTGGATTATGCACTCAATTAAAAATTAGTAAACAATTTTTTTTTGAGAAAATTTAAATGTTATGATTTCTGTTGTTTTTATGATCTACTTTATTAAATTTTGAAGGTATTCAATCCTTTAGTATATTTATTTCTCAAAAAAATTTATATTAACATTGATGATAAACTTTATTATGTGAAAATTGAAAATATTAAGCAAGGAACTAATAAACTTATCAGTGGTTATGTATTTCATTTTAATAACATGTTTGCTAAAATGATACACATTAGAAGATAATGAGTCATAAGAAAATTTCAAAAAAAATCTTGTACCATCACATGAGTCAATTATCCTCAATAAATTTGGTAATTTTAAGAGATTTGTGATACTATAAGAGATAGACAAGTCATTATTATTGATTTGAATAAGCTTTTGTATACACTGACATCTAACCCAACATATAAAAAAAGTTTCAAATAAATCCATATTACAAAGCTAAGGTAATATATACTTAAACAAATGAGACTATAATAGTTGATTATATTTATCAACCTGCTAACAAGATTATTTTATCAAATCAACTAAGAAATCGATTTTTTAGATTACCAAAACCAACTTACAAATTATTAAAAAAGTTACATGAATGAATTTTAATCATTTTTGTTCCTTCATTTAAACTTGATATGAGAAAACCAAAAGAAAAATATTTTGATAATAATGCATATTATTATTACCATAGATGAAATCGTCATTATAATAATGTATGTTTCAAGTTCAAGCATCTTATTCAAGATCTTATTAACAATAATGATATTGAGATAGGCACTCCTATAGATGAAAATAAGACTAAAAAAAATGAAAATGCTAAATTGAATATTTTTAGTCAACCATTTTGTTATTATGATACTAAAAAGAATACTTTAGAAATATATCATAATTACAATGTTTACCCACATCATATATCATATGATCTTTTTTTGGATGGAATTATTGGTACAATTACTCCAAAAATTGAATTTCATCCTATTATTACTTTTGATGATAAAGAGATAGTGGATGATGATTATGATTTTCATGATTTATGTATAATAACTCACATTTATCAACAATATATTCAAATTATGATACTTTATGATGTATCAAGTAAAAATTTATGATCACATTACTTCATTCATTGGGTTATGCACATAATGATATACAAGAAAATACTAAAAAAGTAAAGACATTCAATGGACCACAATAAGTGGGCCATACTATATTATATGTTCCTTTATTTATTTTTCCATAACATGGTTTCTTTGACATCATATTAAGACACCCATAGTTGCAAATTACTGTTGTTGAACCTTTTACATTACATAGATTACTAAAGTACATTTATTGAAATCAAGTTGTTATAATTTCAAGATTAAAGTATGAGTACCCTATGAAATATATGGTACCTCTTACATCCTATCAAACACCAAAATTATATGCTAAATATATAAAAAAATTGAAACATGTTTATAGTTATTACATCTAAGCAATTTTTTTTATCAATCAATGAAAAAAAGATGTAAAAGGTTCAAAATAAAATATGAAAAATCAATTTTATAATAAAAAGGTATCTACTTCTCAATAAGAACAATAGATTTCAATACCCTTTAAATTATTTACTCATATAAATCATCATTTTTATCAAAAGGCTCCACAATTAGTATTACATTATAACAACCCTCATGGGATTTCACATCATTCTCCTAGACCTACTCCTACACAATAATACATGAGTAGTAATCTACATAGTTTTTTTATTGAATATGATAAATGTTCTAATTTTGATATGTGCTCACCTAATATATTTCATTTAAATACATTAATATATTATCCCTTGTTCATAAATTTATTTGATTCTTATCCTAATGGGTTCATTAGGTATCTTGTGAATTTAAAAATAGTATAAAATTTCAAAAACATTCAAATAATTTGAAAATAGAATACAAATGATTGTACATAGCTTCTGGAGTATTTTATCATAATCCTATAGAGGATTACATGTGTGATTGGTTGATTATTTCTTCCAATTAATTGGATATTGTTTATTTATTAAACTTTTAACCCTTTAATTTCATTTTATAGATATTAAAAACTAAAAACAATGATCAATGTTGTCTAAATATGCCATTTATCTCTCTAATTTCATAGTCTACACTTACACATTATCAATTTTATTCCATGTTAGAATCACCCAAATCAGGATGAAATCATTTACCATTATTATCCCAAGTTTTTGATTAGATTCTCTATTAGTTTTGGCCTAAAAATTATAGTTTTAATAAACATATCCTTAATTTTATATTATGTAGATTTATAGGATTATGCGAACTTGAAAAAGAATCTTCTAGATTCATCATGGTGAAATTATTTAGAACCAAATAATTTCAACATGATAAATCCATAAACTCTCTTTTAGATCCTTAATCCACAAATTTTTATTTTTATCATTATGTTTCAATATGCAAATCTCTTTTTTCATGCAAAATATCTCTTTTTAAAAGTTATTTTTTTCAAACATGTGACATCTTTTGATAATTATCCATTTGATGAAATGAGGATTCCAAAGTTTTTGATCCTATTCTCTATCAATTTTAGCCTAAAATTATATTTTTTATAAGCATATCCTTAATTTTATATTTTTTATATTTCTAGGATGATGTGAATTCAAAAGAGAAGATTTTGGATTCATCATGTTGAAATTATTTAGAACCAAATAATTTCAACATGATAAATCCATAACTTCTCTTTTAGATCCTTAATCCTTAAATTTTCATCTTTCTCACTGAGTTTCAATATACAAATCACTTTTTTCATACAAAATTTCTCCTTTTAAAAGTTATTTTTTCATACATATGATATCTTTAGATAATTTTACATTTGACAAAATGAGGATGTATAATCAGTTATTTGCATACATTTTCAACATCCTATAGATATTTCAATGTTAAAATTTATTTTAAATGGGGGCATATTGTTCATATTTAGACATACTATCCTTTTATATTATATATATATATATATATATATATATATATATATATATATATATATATATATATATATATATATATAACCTTGACACATGTTGTCAACTATTCATATCTTACAAAATTATTAAAATTTTTACACTTGGATTCATTTTAGTTTCAAGTGTTTTTGGTTTCATTATTTCAAAAATACCAAAAAAAATTAATTATTACAAGAATTACAAAAACATTGAACAAATTATAAAAAATATAATATTTGGACATGAGCATGATTATAAATATAGTTTGCATCTTTAAATTATGTTATTTATATCATGATTAGAAGATAGAATATTATTTTTAAATCACACATGAATTTCACTTGTATTAATGACTGTTGTGTAGGGCATGCAAACTATTCTAATGACTAGAATGCTTGGCATTCCTCTACACATTAGCCTCAATAAATTGGGGGTGTCTTATAAATAGGTGAAAACATGTATGTGTTATCATTATATGACCATTATACCATTGATCTTTAAAATGTTGAAAAATGTCCTGCTAACATTTATATATTATATAGCGTACATGAATATGTTATTTTATAGAATATGTTAAAATTACATATACATGGTGTAAAATATGTTTTAGTTTTTTATGTTCTGTTGATGTTGTTTTAGTGTACATAATATACTACATCTTTTTCATATATTGTATTGGTCCTTGGCCCTTGTGTGAAAAAACTTGATTGATGCATATCTAAGAGATTTTGTGTGGTGTATGTGACATTTGAACATATCATTGCTTGTGGTTTTTGGCTCTATATGTGTGTGACATTTGAACATGCCCCTTTTTTTTGAAATTATTCATGACTATAATGTGTGAAATATTATATTATGTTACTTTTAAACATATCCATTGTATTCCATATTTATGTTTATTATGTGTGTACTTGTTGATATTGTTGATTTTGATAAGTTTAGTGATCCAAATCATGCACTCCTAACATAAAATACTATATTTGTTTTATAATTTTATGAGATTCATTGATATATATATTTTATTTGAACCATAAGAGTGCATTACAAAAGTTCAAGCATGCCAACTAGGGTAGAAAAACTAAAAAGCAAAAAATAGTACTTAGAATGGAAGTAAAAAATAGGAAAACATAGAAAAACTAAGAGGATGGTCCCACTTAAGGGTCTTTAGCTTCAACAGTATCATTTTCTAAGATGTTTGGTTTGTCCTTTGAAACTATTTCACTAGGGAGGATCATTTTAGGATGCTTCTTACCTTTTAATTGCAAGAGAGACTATTTGGGGGGATTCCCTTGGGGGAGTTTGGGGGGGCAGAATTTTAAAGCCTTGGGAGAAGAAAAACTAGGGGTATAAATGGTAATTACAAAGTGAACAAAGGCATTTATAGTTGTTTTAGCCTATTTGCGTAATGCATTCTAATTTTGGATAAGTTTGGCCAGACCAAAGCTAGCCTATTGCACTTTTGTGTTAAAATTTTCTAATAGTTGTTTTTTTCTTTCCAATTCCTCTATAACCATGGTATTCCCTTTCCAAGTCAATTTTTTAGGGGTCCCTATCTCAATTGGTTTTTTTTTGGGAATAAATAATAATATGAGAGGGAGGTCATCCAAGGGACATTGAGATAAGATGTTCTAGGGGGTGCGATTGGAAGGTTGGTGGGATCCCTCACTAGGATCCTCCTTTCAAGAGTCCTCCCTAGAGGAGGAAGCCTTGGGGGGAACCTCTTAGCCCAAAATGGCTTGGCCATGCTTAACAAGGAGGATCAGGCATTGATGTAGAATGGGATTGGTATCATTTACTTGGTTAAGTATGACCATGTTCTCAAGGGACTTAAGAAAGAAATAGGGTAGTCTAATTTTATACCCAGTAAAATAATTTAGAATTATAAAATGGTGGGAGAAAATTAGTGTATATTTACCTTCCAATGTCATATATCACATGATTTGAAGGCAAATTTATAGCCAATAACATGCAAGGTCAACCTATGGGAACCCTTTCTTATTTATCTACACAAAATCATTTATTCTAAAGAATTACTACAAGGACTCTTTATTTTTTTGACTAGTCCTTAAATTCCTTTGCACTAGTACATGACATACTAGTGGAATCACCAATGAAATCCTCTAAGACATTAATGGTAATATTGTGCATAGAACCTTCCACTTTGTCCAAGATGCCATGAAATCTTATGTAATCTCAACATTATGTTTAATGACCCATTCCAAAAATTATGTAAGGCCCCCCTTTTTGAGCTTCTTCTAAACATTCTTTTACCCATGGACCTCATTATAAGACATTTGTTTTATTCAATCCCTATCACCACCCATGGGGGCTGAGAATGTATTTTTAAGTTGGGAGAGATGAAAATTCTAGATGGAGCAAAGATGAGTAGGACATAAATTAGTGGGAAGTCCCACTAAGAGCTCATAAAAATAATTAATACCCCTTATTTTGAAATGATTACAAAATAACTTGATTAGGATTCACCCCATCATGATGAGATCATGAATGTGTAAAGGGATGTATTTTTTAATATGCATTGGTAATTTTATTATGGATGGCATTAAGGACATTAGGGGGGACACTACCTACATCGTGATATTTTGTTAAAAATAGAGATTGACCCTAATGTTGGCAAGGAGGTTATCCACCCCATTTCCTTCCTTATAGGTGTTTATGAGTCAAAAATGATGTATACCTTTTAGGAGGTACTTTTAATCATCAATTAAGTCCTTAATAGTGTGGGAGGATATAGTTTTTCCTTCCAAATCAATAAAGATGTTCAATGAGTCTCCCTAAATAATGATCCTATTATGGTTGAT
This sequence comes from Torreya grandis, assembly GCA_037957365.1. Lineage (NCBI taxonomy): Eukaryota > Viridiplantae > Streptophyta > Pinopsida > Cupressales > Taxaceae > Torreya > Torreya grandis. The sequence continues at coordinate 447,804 of JARHVA010003294.1, read as the reverse complement.
GCTTGATACCAATTGTATACCCTAGAGGGCTGCCTTTCCCTCAACTAAGTGGTTTGTTTGAATACCCATGGGTCCCACATACCCCATCAATATCTCCCATTTAAAATTCCTTATGATTCTTCCTCCCCCTATAGAACCTAGGTTACCCTTGGAGGTGCCATCAAAATTCAATTTTACCTAACCATCTGAAGGAGCCTTCCATTTGGTGTGCTTTTGGATTAACTCTTTTAAGGGAGAATGTAAGACTTGGTGGAGATCCTAATTTTTAAGAATGATCAAGCTCTAGGGGGGAAAGTTATTTATATTTAGGAGGGAAATCTTTCCATTTCTTTCATATGGCTTGGTAGAGATGGGAGAAAGAACTATTTAGATGATGCCTTTTATTTAGGAAAAGGCCATCATTGTGAATTTTCCATATGCACCAAAACTAGTGTGGGAGGGAAATATGCCAAAGGAAAACTAGGGAAGGTAAATTCTAAGGGGCATTCCATTACATGATGAGGTCTAGGATGTTGTTTGGTTTGACCCAATTCATGCCAAGGCAATTTAATAACCAATTAAATAGGGTTATACTAATGAAACATTCCAGAAAAATATGGTGAATAGAGTCTTTCTCACTTCTACAAATTAGGCACATATTGGGGATGATCAATCCCCTTTTAGCTAAGTTATCAACAATCATAATTTTATTCTACACCACAAGCCAAAACAAGAAATTAAATTTGGGATTTAGGTGATTTAACCAATAACTTTTATAGTGATTCTAGTTGATTTATAAATTATGATTAGTGGCATGTATTGAGGACATTGAGTAGGATTCATTCTCTTCTTCTTTCCAGACAAAATGATCATATTTTTTAATGGAAGGGATGTGGACCTATCCTAAATGTAGGTTGAGGTTTTGAATGCCCTAAGATTCTTTTAGTGATAGATATTCACTAGGGAGGACTTTTCAACACTTTGTTCCTCTATTGATTTATTAATAATCCTTTATCTTGGAGCCCCATATTTGATTAAGTTGTCTATAGCACTTGGTGCAAGTCCTCTGGGTGGAGAGGGGAGTGGGGGATATCTAGGTGTCTTCCTAAAGATCGATTTTCTTGCCATTTCCAATTTTCCATAAGATGACATTCTTCAAGAGATCCTTATATCTGGTTATGGCTTTCCAAAAAGTTGAAATATTAGTAGGGCCTTCTTCCCATAAGAATTCATCCTCTTCCACCCCTTATAATTATTTATCATTTAATATTCTTTTCCATTCACAATTCTCCTTCATTAAGAGCCAACCCATTTTTTTCTAACAATGCTCTATTCATGGATTTTATGCTTCTTAGGCTAAGGCCTCCATTATCTTTTAGGAGATAAGCTTTTTCCCATGCAAAAAAATTGAATATAAATCTTTCTTCAGTGCCTCTCTATAGGAAATTATTTTGGATTTATTCAATTTTAGATGCAAGATTGGATGGCATATTAAAGATAGATATTTGATATATTGAAATTCTCTGACTAGATGCCCTGAGCAGGTATTTCCCTACTTGGGTGAGGAGGTGTCCTTTTTAGCCTATAATTTCCTTTGGATATGATAAATTAAGGAGTTCCAAAGTTGGGAGTCCAATTTCCTAGCAAAAATAGGAATACCTAAGTGAGTTTCCAGCAATTTTCCCACTTGATAGTGAAGTATTTTGGAAATTCTTCTTTGCTGAAGGGGTGGAGTGTTGATAAAGAAAAGGGAAATCTTTTAGAAGTTGATGCATTAGTTGGACACTTTTTCATAGCTATTTAAAATGAGTTTAAGATGTTTATATTCTGTGATAGAAACATCTCCCAAGATAATAGTGTCATCAGTGAACTACTAGTGAGTGATGGGATATATATTTTGGGCCATTAAGATACCTTTTATCATACCCTGGTTGTAGGCTCTCCTCAATATTCTCCCCAAGGTTTTTGATAGGATGATGAAAAGATATAGGGAGAAGGCGTGTCCTGATCTTATTCCTTTTCAAGCTATAAATAAGCCTTTTGGAGCCCATTTATAATAATGGAGAACTTTGGGGTGGTAATCAAATTTTAGACATTTTCCTAGTGTTGTGATTCAGCCCAAGCTTTTTCAAGATCTGCATCAATAAGTACCAAGAAACTCAGTCATAAGCCTTTGACATGTAGTTTGAGAAGCATATCATACCTTGAGGATTTGTAGATGGAATTCACATCTTCATGAATTAGGATGATTACATCTATGATTTATTTGCTTATCACAAAATCCTCCTATTGCTCTCCAATGATAAAGTTAAGAAGAGATTACATGCATTTAACTAGAATAGAGGAATAGATTTTGTAGGTAGTGTTACATAAGCTTATGGGTTAAAAGTATTAAATGTTAGTTTCAACTTTTTTCTTGGTAATAGGAATAGAAAGTTATTATTTATTTCTTTGAGAAGAGTTTTAGAATGAAAGAATTCTTTAGTATCTTCTTCAACCTCCAAATGAATAATGTCCTATAACTTTTGGAAGAAAAAGGAAGGGAACCCATCCAGTCTAAGAGCCTTGAGGCCTTCCATGGAGAAGATAACACTTTTAATTTCCTCATTTTAGGTGATATTTTTGAAATATGCATTCTCTATAACTGAGAAAACCTTGTCAAAATTGGATAGGATGGAGGAGACTAGAGAGGCCTCAAGATCTCCATCCTTTGAGAGAAGATTCTTAAAAGAATTTATAAATTGGTAGGAAATTTCATCTTCATCCCTACTAATTATCCCATCTTCTAATTATAGTTGGATGATTTTTTTAGCATTCTTTTGTCTCGAAGATGAATGATGGAAAAAGTTTGTGTTCCTTTTCCCCTCCTTTAGGCATAGGCATCTAGATTTTTGCTTCTAGAATGCCTTTTATTTTTCTTTTAGGTTATGAAATTAACATAGGAGGTCCTTTTCCTTAGTAGACTCATGTTAATTTTAATTCTCAAAGGTCCTTTTCTCCCAATCTTCTATTGGACCAAGTTAATGAGATTCCATTAAGGTCCACATCTTCTGAGCCTGCATTAACAATAAAGTCATTGAATTTTGGCATGTTATCTATGAGATAAATGAATCTACCTTTATTTTAACCAATGGTAAAGGGAGTATTGAAATAACCCACCATAATCCATTTCTAATTAACATAGGTCTTGAAAAAAATTTATAGTACTTTCCAAAAATGATTCCTAGGAATTAAGAGTATAAACATTGGTTAAAATCCATTTGTCCTTGCTTACAATGTCAATGAATAAGATTGAGATTTGATTGGTGGATTTCCATAACAAGTCACCTTACAAAATTATTAGGTCCCAAAAGATATCTAGGCCACTTGAGGTACCTATGGACTCTAAGGAAAGGGCATGTGCATTTTTCTAGATTTAAGCCACATTGGTTTTGACGATGGGATCAGGCATTTTGGTTTCTTGAATGAGAAAAATAGAAGGGTCAACCCTTTTAACCATATTGTAGGGAGCCCTTTATTTTTTAGGGTTTTTTAGATCCCTAATTTTTTAAGAGATTAATTTCATTTATTATCACATTAGACCTTAAGAGTTTTTTGAGATCCATTTTCAATATCTTTTACATTTTATAAGTTTATAGTAATCATTTTTTGGGATCTAAACACCAATTTTGGAGCAATGAAAATATTTTCCTTTTTATTGCATCTTTTGGTTTTAGAGTAAGTGAGAATACCATCATCTTAGGGGGGTCCAAGGAGGGAGAGGGTGATTCATAACATTTCCCCACTTATTTGCCAAGAAGCAAGGAATACAGAAGAGGGTAGAGGGGGGCCTCAAGGGGAGGGAAAGGGAGGAGTCCAGGTCAGCAAAGAAGGGGATATTACAGGAAAGGTCTTGGGAAGACTTGGAGATCAAGGGAGGGATATGAGAGGGGGGAGAGGAGGGAGGGAGGAAAGGTTGAACAAGGGAGAAAAAAATAAGGAGAGGTTCCACAAGATGGATTTGGTAGGGGGAAGGAAGAGGGTTAAAGCATGAAGGTGGGGAGGGAGAAGAGGGCTCAGGGGGGAATTAAGGGATAAGGGAGGGGAGGAACACAAATGTGAGGAGGAAAAAATTAGGGGGATAGATGAGGGGCAAGGGGGGGTAGGGGAGACAGGGGAAAGGAGAAGAGGTGCCAAGAGATGGAGAGGATTGGGAGGGTGGAGGAGATGAGAGATGGGGAGAGGGGTGAGGGGAGAGTGTTGGGGGGGGGGGGGGGGGTAGGGAAAACCTAGAAGGCCTAAAACACATACTAGCTTGAAACCAAAAAATTAAAGAAGAGGGGAAAAGGGTTAAAACACTTCATACCTTTGAAGCTGTTAGAATGAATATTCATTCATTGATATATTTTATATGTCTTTCCTCATAGGTTATATTACAAATTCAAATTTTACTATGCTAATAAAATTTTTACATATGCTATGATGACATATTTACTATACATGTTTCAATTCAAATTTTTTTTTGAGATGAGTGAATTTTCAAGATAAATTACCTCACCTAAAAATGGGATAATTTAACTAGACTTATCACAAATGAGATAATACTTTTTTAAAGAGCAAAAAAGTTTTGGTACAAGTGTCATTTGAAAATTTGAAAATTATTTCAAAATTCAATCATTGACACATATTATGGGGGAATAAACCATGAAATGCATCCTTATTCCAATTTTAAAGTAAAATCTCACATAGTTTCAAAGTTTCAAATAAAATTTATAATCATAATCTACATATAGTTTCATGTTATACAATTACAATGGGGGCATGATATAATTTATGTTACATTTTTCAAATTCCATTTTACTAGTTGTGGAAATGGTAGGAGTGTGGGGGAAAGCATTATATTATTATCATGAATTTTAGGAATAAAGTTTCAATTGAATATACAATCCATATCCATTGGTTGATTTAGATTAGGTGCATAATGCATGCCTTGTAGTTTACTACACACTCCAACATTGTGTGTGTGTGTGTGTGTGTGTGTGTGTGTGTGTGTGTGTGTGTGTGTGTGTGTGTGTGTGTGTGTGTGTGTGTGTGTGTGTGTGTGTGTGTGTGTGTGTGTGTGTGTGTGTGTGTGCATTCGTGTACGTGTGCGTGTGCGTGTGCGTGTGCGTGTGTGTGTGTGTGTGTGTGTGTGTGTGTGTGTGTGTGTGTGTGTGTGTGTGTGTGTGTGTGTGTGTGTGTGTGTGTGTGTGTGTGTGTGTGTGCGTGTGTGTGTGTGTGTGTGCGTGTGTGTGTGTGTGTGTGTGTGTGTGTGTGTGTGTTATTTCAAACCATTTATCATATTGGGATTACAAGACTAACATAGGTAAATTTAGGAATCAACATCCATAAATGGGTATTATTTATATTATATAAGTTAAAATTCAATTTGGGGTTTTTTCACACCTAATTTTATCTAATGGTTTAGATAAGGAACCATATTACCCAAGTGATTCATGAGTGGAACTAATTATCCAATACTTCAAGGAATCTTCATATTCAAGCAAAGTCATAAAGATAAACATTAGTTTTACACATAAAGGTGTATTCCTTTCATACTCTTATAAAAATATTCAAATTGTCAAAAAATCAAAAAAAATTCAAATTTAACAAAGTTTATTTCAAAGGTCAAATTTTCAAAGTTAAATCATATTTTAAATTTAGAAAATTTTATTTAAATTTTAAAATTTAGAAAATTTTATTTAAATTTTCAAATTGTAAAATTTCAAGTAATTTTCAAATTCAAGCAATTTTCAAACTCAATATTTTAAATGTTATGTTTTCCAAAAGTAAAATAATAACTAAATTTGTTTTTCAAGGTTTTCCAAATCAAATGGTGCCTTGCACGATTAAAGTAACAACTCAAAAAAAAATGTGGCTTACACACTATGGTATATATTTCATTTAATATATCAATTTAATTTATAAAAGAGAGAGAGAGGGGGGGGGGGGGGATTTTAGAAACATAAATTAACATATAAGCTAAAATTATGTACTTTTGACCACTCTTTACACACTTGGATCTAGACCTAACTTAGGGCCCATTCTAATCACTTTTGACCACCGTGCACACTCTTCTACACTGATAGATTATCCTTAAATGTAATCAACCCTATTTTATCAACCTCAGACATATTTTAGGCCCTATCTAACACTTATCATGATGAAATAACCCATTGGATAGGAACACCCTAGGGGACTATAACACCCCACTCTAGTGTCCTTTCACCCTCTCTTGTCTTCCCACTAATTAACAACTAATTTTCAAATTCAAAAGCTATATTAAGGTTATTATATGCCAATAATGAGCCCCATTTATATGAATTTAATAGGTATGACTATACAAACACTTTTAAAACCATTTTTCATATGGGAGGCTTCCACACCAAAAATCACCAGAATCATAATTTCACATGAAGAATAAAGTACCCATTACTCTAAATTTTGATTGCATACATCCCAAGTAGCCTAGAGATCAAATTTGAAAGTATTTTATAAGTCACAATTCATATTTAATGTACTTAATCACATAAATATTTCAATATTATTTGGCATATTACAAAAATTATTCACACACCACTATTGCACCAATGGCACATGGGGTGTTGAGGTCTCACCCAACTTCAACCGTTAAACCATTTTACCAATTAATTTTCATTGGTACTAAAATTAGGATTTTGAATGAAATTAGTCATATAATGGTCTCTACAAGTGATCATAGGCTCCCATACCAAACATAGGATCCATAGATAAAGACACAAAGAACTTAGAAACCCTAATTTTCTCACTAAAATTAGATAAGAGTGCCCTAGGTTATATAGGAACACCAAACCTTTAGTATCCTTTTACAAATGTTTTTGTCCAGGCCTAGATCCAATTTAGGATATGTAATTCCAATCACTAGGACATTATACACAAGAAGTTTTAGACTTTGATTCCTTTCAGAGATACATTTTCTAGCTAAATCTTTGTTTTATCATTGCACTTTGTTATTTTTAGTATGTTTCTAGAAATAAATAGTTAAAAATTAGTAAATGATATTATTTTTATATTATTATCTTGATTTTTCATAATATTGTTTTAGATTAGAGGTAAAAGCAGGTTTTGAAGGGGCCCCGAAACCCTTTAACAAAGAGCAAGAAACACATAAAAAAACAACAACGCCCATAGGCAATGCCTAAAAAACACTACAGAGAAGTAGCAAAATCAGGTTTTGAATGGTCCTAAAACCATCAGAGATACAACCGATCAAAACCCAGATACAGAAGTCTGGAGAAACAACAAACAAAAGCTAACAAGCGAAAAACAAAGAACTGAACCAGTTTCTTTACCACCAAGAAGGACCAGATTATTCATCCAATTCCAGAATCAAGTTCATGGCTTCTTTTTCTTTCAAAGCAGTTTCCTGTGTGGTCACCTCCAGAAAAGCTCCTTTTTGTGTATCTTTCTTTCTGGAACTTTGCCTTGTCCTTTTGCTGGGACCCTCTAGTGCTTTGGTTTCCTCATTGGCTCGTTTACCTATATTGATAGCTGCTGCACAAATGTTAGATGTTACTTCATCCATTTTCTTTCTGTTATCCTTTATTAACTCCTGGAGATTGATTTTGTAAGCTTTGAGCTTCACAGGGATCTCGCTTAGTTGAATTTCCATGCTGTTTACTTTGTTCCAAGTAGCTTTCAGAGACTCTTCTAATGTTTACACTTTTTTCTTGAGTTCAATGATCTCCCTACATAGCCAAAAATCTAATTGGGAGGAAGACTCAGCTTTACTGTTAACCCAAGTCATAGGAGTGTAAATTTCTTCATTCTGATTCTTTCCTCTCCAATCCTCAGATTTTTTATTCGGGCTATTCCTATCTTCTTCAAAGAGGTCATCTTTGCTCTTTTGTTCCCGCTCATTGATTCCTTCTTCAATTTCCATCTCCATATTTTGAATATCTTCTTAAACAGATATTTCCTTTTCTTTCTTAGAAGTTGGGTCCTCACTAGGATCTTCCTGGACAGTGTCTTCCTCCACCACTTTCTGGTTTTCCTCCAACTCTTATGTTCTGGTAACAAAATCCTCCTCAGTATTGACTTTATCCTTTTCAATTTCCTTCGATCCTTCTTCATCATTACTAGAGTTGGTTTCCCAATTCTCTGTTCCATCTTCATCCTCCGATTTTTCCTCCTCGGGTTCTTCAAGTCTCTCCCGACCCCTTTCTTCTTCTGCATTCTGTTTATTAGGACTAGGGGTCTTAATTTTTCCTCTTTTGCTTACACTTTCTTTCTTTTTATTCCCTGGCAACTTATTTTTCCCCTGTTTTGGATACTTAACCAGTGCCCTATTCTTGCAATAGCCTTCAATAAGCAGGATTAGGCCTTCGTGAAGAATAGGGTGCAAATCCTTTTTTCTATGAGCATAAAGACTTTGAATCAGGGAGTAGTAAAGATAGAAAGGAAAAGACAAGCTGACCTTATGCCTGAAGTGGTTGAGGAAGACAAAATGGAACTTATGCACTCATTTGCTTCTACTGTCCAGGATAAAGTACTCCCTTATACAGCTTAGGATGTCCCTCCATATCCCTTTAATCTGATCCAGCTCATAAAAGTCCCCATTTTTGACCAACTTCTGCTCCTCCTCATCCGTTTTGGGGAACTTGCAAAATGCTTCGTTTGAAATGCTAGTCTACTTTGAAAATTTGATTCCTTCCATTGACAACCCTGTAACCTCAGCAAGAAAATCCTCAGTTAAATTTATGGTTATACCATGCAGGGTGACCCTGTCGTTGGACCAATTTTTGAAGAAGGCCATCGTGATATGCGGCTTAGAGCCATGGAGTCTTTCCATGTAGCTAGTTACATTTCCTTTCTGCATAATTTTCTAGACTTGGGGTTTATCTCTCCATTTTGCACAACTCTTGGGCTCCCGCTTACAGGGTTCTCCCTTTCTTTCTCGTGCCATACTCATTTTCTTTGAAACCCGATTACTATGGATATTACCCTGGATCCTCCTGCTGTAAAGTTGATTGGGACATCGAATTTGTTTCTGGCTTTTCAGGATCCGCTTCTCCCTATAGAGGGCCTTGCTTTTTAATAATTGGGTTCCTTTCCCCGTGCTACCACTCCTCCTACTCATTAGGATTTTATTACACTCCAATCCTCCCTTCTTTCACATGTGTGGCATCGAGACGAATGATAGCCCTTAAATCCACGTTCCTTGCTAAGGTTTCATCCCACCTCACTTTTTTCCCTTCCCAGATAGCACAATTGGCAAGCCAATCTGCAACTCCATTGGCTTCGCGATAGGTATGGGTAATTTTTATTTCTTCAAATTTGTTCAATAATGTTTTCATCTCCTTTACCTTATCCTCTATGGTCCAAGACACAATATTCTTATTATTAATGATATTTATAACATTCAAAGAGTCCCCTTCAAGCCACAATTTGGAATATCCAGAGTCCACAGCTAATTTAAGGGTCTGGAGGGCAGCTGTAGCTTCGGCAATGTGGCAATTAGATATACCAATGGGAATTGCAATAGCATCAATAACCTTTCCCACATGGTTTCTCAGAACACCACCACAACCAGCATTTCCCGGGTTCCCTTTTGCTGCACCATCAAAGTTACCTTTAATCCAATCTTGAGGTGGACTAATCCAAGTCACACCTGATCTGGGGTTTTCAGGTTCACTGAGAATAATATCCTTCCTCAGAGGATTATCCACATTGAGATTAGATCTTGGATTTTTCATAATATTGTTATCATCTAGGGTTTTTATACAAATCCCAAATTTGATAAAACATATTCATAAACCTACCTATTATCGAGTATTGAAAACATGATCTTACTATTAGGGTTTCCTTATATTTGAATTTATCCAATAATATTTTAGATCTTTGTTTTCCTAATTTATATAATTCATCATTATTATCATGATTTATCCTATATATTAGTTCTTAGTACAAAGTTTCTTGGTGACATTTACATGTTCCTTATTATTTTAAAACTTTTTGGCATGTATGTAATCCAATTGATGCATCATATTAAGGCAAAATTACAACATATATTGGTCCACCCCTTATTGGTGCACCATTATTCATATATTATTTTTATATGGCTCAGTTTTAGTTACGATTGGTTACTAATAGATGGTAGATAGATTAGATAATTCCTTTTATTCCTCCTACATTTATACCCTCCAAATATATTTAATAATATCCTACCACTACTATTAAACCTAGGTTTATAGTAGATCCCATGGTTCAAATTATTTCTACTAAATGAGATTAGGTACCCCCTTAACCAAGATAGTAGGAATACATTG